>CAXKVY010007935.1:0-33225 GCA_964058915.1 Tetropium fuscum
GTTACGAGAAGTAAAATTTTACACCACTAGTTTCTTAAAGTTAATTTCTTAGTAGGTCATTTAGATCTGACAAGCTATGAAAGTGACAAGCTCACACCGTTACAACCTACTGGATTGTTTTTAAACGTACAAAAATCAGAGTTTTGGTCTCATAAAATATAAACATGGGCAAAATTAGAAAAAATCTTGTACGAAACATGTTGTGAAACACTATTTTGTGTAACTCGTATCCTTTTGCGGAACTCGACAGCGCTCGTGTACATAAAATAGCACTTTTCCCAACTGGCTACAAAAATAGCTATTATAAAACCAGTTGCGTAAAATTGAACTTTCCGTAACTGGTTGTGAAAAGTAAGACGTTGCTAACGGCAAAGGGTTTTGAAAAGTGTCACTTTAAATGTAAAAATTAGAAAAAATATATTAATTGATACCTTAAATTGCTTTAAAGCATGTAAGAATAGATCTGTCCACAAAATTTTGCTTTCAACTGAAAATGATAGATCTATGGGTATTATAAGCCCATATAAAGTAAAAAAATAATAGTTATTTACTTTCTACGTTATTCGTAATAAAAATTACCTCAACGCAGCGAGGCTAGGAAAATGCTCCCGCGAGCGAGACTAGGCGGATGACATTACATGCCAGCTGTATGCGTCAGACTCATGATACTAAGAGTACAAGATATGATCACTTGGGAAACGCGTTTGGAACAAACTTGCGCATGACGTCACTCCGTGACAAAAATGTATGGCGATATATGGAGACGGAAGCTTTTTACATGGTTTTATTATAAAGTTTCGTTATGATTCTACTCGATATAACTGTTTTGGATATTGTTTAAGTATACAGGGTGTTTACGAACTTGAGAAACATTTTATATTTTAATTTTTCTCGGTTATTAAACCACTTTCATTAGGTTTATTTTTTGTAACGCATTTACTTTTAGCATAATATATTATCATGAATAAAAAATATTCTCCCAAGTTATTAAATGCCCTGTATAGGTAGCTACAAAAAAGAACAAGACAACCCAACCAACATGATATTCCAGCTCATTAAAGGGCCTGTACCCCGAACACTGGCAAATAGCTGGTGTCGGAGAGCTGGGAGCTGGTACTTTGCCGTTAAAGGTCTACTACGGCACGAACTGGAATCAATGACTATCCACGTCTATAATCCTTGAACTGGAATGGCACTTAGTAGAAGGATTGTTTGTAAAGAACCTGTACATTAATTAGTAATTACGGCATTAGACCTTTACTTTTCTATAACTGCACGAGGTCTTTACAGTTAAAGCAAGTGAACGGGTAAATACCTTATGTATAAAAATTACTAAAAATAGATATAAATATACATTAGTTTATTTATATAATTAATTATCAAAACCGTCACAAAATAACTAATAATATTCACATTTCCTTTAAATATAGGCGCCAATTTAGCTTCGGTTATTTTTTATTTTCTTCCCGTGTCGTGTTGCTGTTCTGATTTTGCAGATGACGGATGTTGTTTGTTTGGTTTTTGGATTTTTTAGTGTTAAATTTATATTGCTGATTAAATTCATACAATAATTATTATTCGTTTCATAGTGCAGTTTTTTTACTATTTAGAGCAGGCATCAATTTAGCATGTACACACAACCGCACGAAAGATAAGTTTTGACATAACCATAACCTAAGTTTTATTTGGCATCTTTAGCCTTTAGCTAAGATTTTCGTTTATAACGTATATATGTCATACTCGTAATTATTTATTAATATAATTATGTCATCCATAATTAAAGAAAAAAGTAGAAGGCAAGAACGTAAAGGTACAGCATTATCTTTCAACTTCCACTTATTTTTGGGCAATTGCAATAATTTTTCTTTAACATGAAAATCATAATCAGAAAAATGCAACATATCCTAGCATTTTTAATATTAAAATCATGCGTTGGGTAGCACTTTTGCACCCATAATTTGCAAATCTCTGCTGCAGTTGGAAACTAAAGTATCGATATGTGCTGGAAGAATTTTTACTTTTTTTATTATTGTTACTGGTACAATCCTTCATTGCACAGTAAACCATTGTTTATCAGAATCACAAATGAACAAAATAATTAAAATAACGTATTGAAACTTATAAAATACTGTATTTAAACTTTAAAATAATGTATTTTAAAGATGTGTCAAATTTGAATATTTGAAATTTGTCACGGAATGACGTCAGCAGCGGGAGAGAGATAGGGGATCGCATGCGCGTTAGCATATCTTGTAGTCTTAGTATCATGCGTCAGACTGGATATTATAGTAAGGTTAGTTAATGACTATTATGAGCTAGGACGGGCCGGTTATTTGTGCCGATAGTTATTGTTATTGCCGTAGATATTATGCCGACTAGCTTTCGCACCACTGGATTGGGGCTGGTTGAAGTTGGTATTTGACGCGAGAAAATCGGATACCAATAATCACGTATACGTTCGGCAAATTATGAGATTCTACTTTCTGGAAACCCTCCTCCATATTTGACAGCAAGCAATAAGCAAACTATATTTGACGTTCTAAATAATGAAGGCACTACTAGATAATACTGTGAATAAGACAGTTGATCTATCGCGCCTGCAGACCTTTGACGTCACATGCTTGCTGTGACGTCAAACCAATGACAACGCGTTTATCCGATTGAAATAAAGCAAGCACTTTCTACGGACGCTGTTGTGGTTCGGATTGACTTTTTTTCAGGCACATTTCTAATATTGCTATTATTAGGTCAAAAGCTTCATTCCTCACTACTTTTAATGTATACTTTTTTTTGTGGACACACAAAACACTTTTGTTTTAATGTATTCATTCATTTGGTATAAAGTTCCATAACTAGCTGCAATAGTGGTCCGACCTAAGTATTGTCAGTCATCGTCATGATATTATTGTCAGTGACGGTGACCTCTAAAGCAAATTTCGTGACTGGAATTTCGTGGATACTTTAACACAAACCCTTTTATATACGTATAACATAAAATCGTACATAATTTAGAAAAACTTGAGTCTAGAGAGATTAAGAAAATATAACAAACATGTAGTGCATCTATAAATAATAGCACAAAGCGATATATTCATTAGCATCTGCATTAGCCTCAAAATTAGCGACAGTTTGCTAAGGACTGCCGTGGACAGCGTCAGTAATGGAATAGTCTTGTAATAGTCTTGCAGATAAGGTACCGTTGGGACCATCTTGAGAGACATTCCCAATGATGTGTAACAGGTAGACTACTGGGATATTCAAGGCTGTTAATAATGAAGGCCCCTAGGAAAACCCGGCCCAGATCCGTAAGTATATGCAATACTCGTATAAACCTGAAATATAATTCCCGGATCATAAATAATACCATTTCCTGTTACCTTTGGCTTGTAGCCGATTACACTGGAATATTAGATTACCACAAAATTTCATATGTATATTATGGTTAAATTAGGATGAGGTGGACGTTATGCCACCGCCAATGTAGCATAACAGGTTAGAATATAAACAGAAGATGATCAATACTACTCGTTTATAGATCACCCACGTTTACTGGGTATAGTAAATAGTACAGCAAGCAGTGCGAGCCGACCTGTCCTACATTGTACTTCTCCACCCGAGTTAATGATCCTTTGAGTGAATACTGTCAATAAAATACTAAGAAATGACAGAGTTTTTGTTTATTTATGTTTTTGGAACACCTTGTTTTTGTAAATACTAATACAATAAAAACCTGATAGCCAAGGAGCTGTAATGCTAAAAAGTCCTAGATGCCGTGGACGTCCGTCGGCTTCATAGATCATATGGAAGATCCCCCTGAACTAGTCGGTACCATTAGGTACCTATTAGTCCTGATCTGTAGAATTTATGACGTCGAGAAGGTCACTCTGATTGGACGAAATATGAAGCCTGTCCATCGACTAAAAAATTACATTCTAGGACTCTTCAGAAACCCAGTGCTTCGGTCCACAAGGTCCAAAATTATGGGCAAATAACCGCATTTTAAAAAAAATCTGTCCTAGATGTGAAGTCCTTCAAAACCGCCTTCAACTTCTTTTCCCGGATGGAAAAGTACCAAAATCCAATCGACAGACAAAACTATTTACCAAATTTTTTTTTGGTCGACTGAAAATTGGTAAAATTCCAAAATTTTATGTTTTTTCACCTAATTTTCGGAATTATGGGGGAAATTGTATTGTCATCCAATTTTCCTGCTAATTCCGTAATTCCTGCTAATTTTCTGCGGACCGTAGCCGACCGATAGTTCTAGCCGTGACATAACCGCGTGACTTCACCACTGGAGATAGATATTCGCTCAATATCGCTATACACTTATATACGCTATACACTTATATATAAAAGCTCATCTTTCCGGTGGTTACTTGCATTATTTGGCAACTATTTTTCATGAATGCAAATATAGAGGTATTATGAAGTTGATTTGAAAAAGCAGAGCAGAGCTGCCAAATAGTGCCCAGACGATATGCACGTTAATGCGAACGCGTTTTGTACGTAAAGTAGCAATCCGTGGGCTATATAGGGCACTTCGCGATGTCTATCCATGTTCTATACCCCCATGTTCTATACACATGTTCTGTGACCTTGAACGCTCCTTCATACGTAGATATCTCCTACACGATAGAAAAGACGTACAAGTGAAAACGGACTAAGTTTTACTGCAATTAGCATGTAGCAGAGCTGCTAAATAATGCCCAGATGATATACACGTTAATTCGAAGGCGTTTTGTACCCAAAGCAGTAATCCGTTGGCTATTCAGGACACAGGAAAAATAATCGACAGACAATTTCACCTTACACAATTTTTGGATACCCTTCAAAAAATTCCACCTTTGTGCTGTAATTGCCTTCCGAGAACCGAGAACGTCGTGGTAGTGGTAGGTTTTTCTGGTTTTCCTGGTTTCCGGTATCATATTAATGAAAATTGCACAAAGGACACTGTTGATGAATAGACACTTTATTCCGCTTTTTTTCATAAATTGGGTAGCTAAATAAGAGCGGCCAAAAATTGTGTAAGGGACGAAATTGTCTGTAAATTGTTTTTCACCACTGTTTATGAGTCCAATTAGCAGGAAAAATGTCTGACACAGTTTCTCCTATAATTCCAAAGTCTAGGTGGAAACATCAAATTTTGGAATTTTCCCAATTTTCAGTAGCCCTAAAATATCTGTTGATTGGATTTTGGTACTTTCTCCATCTGGGAAAGCAGGTCGGAAAAAGTTTTAAAGGGTCCTCACATCTCGGACAGAAAAATAAAAAGGCAGTTATTTGCCTATCATTTCGGACCTCGTGGACCAAATAAAAAAACAGCACTGGGTTTCTCATGAGTCCTAGAATGTAATTTTTTAGTCTACGGATAGGTTTCACATTTCGTCCTTTCGGAGTGACCTTCTCAAGGTCATAAATTCTACAGACCACGACCAGTAGCTGAACTAAGAGTACTGAGTGGTTCAGGGGGACCTTCTGCACCATCTATCAAGCCGACGGACGTCCACGGCATCCCGGACTTTTTAGCATTACAGTCTTGGCTATTACTGTGGTTGGCATCGATAGCTACTACTGACGTCTAGATTGAAGTAGGATCTAAAATGGCGGGTATGTTTACGTCAAGACTATGGTAACAGGATTGCAATGGTAACCGATACAGTTTAACGTTAACCTCGAAAGGCCGTAGTTTTTTGTGACATCTTACCTATTTCAAGATCATGAAAGTGAATTTTAGTACATATTTGACTTGATTATTTGGCAATGAATTTGTGTTTACTTTAATACATAAAAACGATATATCCAGTTACGGTGACATTTTACGGGCGAAAGATGTTACGAGTTACCGTCGGGAGGGCGGAAATGTTGGTATTGCAAAGTTTGTGAACACATATGAGTAATGGGATGAAATTAGACTGCAGAAATTTGTTGGCTACGGAAATAATAGTATGACAAAAAACATTAAAATGATTCGAGCGGTTATTATGTTAAATGGAGTATCAAATTATTCACTTAGTGTGCTAGCAACGGCTGTGTTTAATCACCTTAGAGACTGGAGTGCGTATACTAGTGTTAAAATTATACGAGCCAATACCTTAGATATCTATAGAATTACTAAATATTCAACTCGAATTTGATATTTTCAAAATAAATACTTGAAATGGAACATAATCTTTAACCAATTTTTATTATGATACTTGTTATACTATTTACTCCCAAAACCGATAACAGACATCTGTTGCCACTCCAGTTATCGCATTCTCGATGATTTTTCGACAGTGATCAATCTAGAAAAGGTATACAACGCGCAACCACCTGAACTTGTTACAAGTTATCACAAATTGATGAGACTGATTATTTCCCCCTCTTTTATCAATATTATTGGTGAAAATAGCAGGTAAATTATAGGTACTAAATACCATGATTCGAATATTTTTTCTAATTGCTGATAGGGAATTGTCTTTATTGAACACCTGTTCAGCGAGATACCTAACTAATATATTCCTTTACACGAACAATTAAACAAAAAATGTGTTCTATTTATTTTGTTATAAAACATGCTTTTTAATTCCACCTTCAATAAATAATATCTGGGGAACCACAAACCTTCGCGTCGGAGGCCACTAACACATATAAATTACATTATTTGCCTGGAACTTTAAATAAATTATAAAAAGCTAGAATATGGGTACGTGTTGTTTGGCATATTCTCACGTGAAAATCAATAATCCAAGTGATCAATGCGGGCTCAGATCATGGGTGTTACCACCAAAGGTTTTGCTGTCTGGAAAAACAACAGTCCCTGATTTTTGACAAAAATACACTAATTTTCTAAACACTGATCCTAATTCATATTTACCTGCCAGTTTAAAACGTCGGTTCTATCCACGGTCTTTATACTATACGGTTGCCTCAGTTCGGAGTAACCAATCACAAAGCACGCGGGCCGTGACGTAGTACTGCCTGTCGAATTCCACTTCTTGTATGTGATGATATGCGTAGTTTTAATAATTATTGTTTTATATAAATATATTTTTATCATTAGAACAGAAAAAAATGTTTATTCTTATATTTTATATCGATAACTTACATAATGTAGGTACAACACAAGTTCAAAGAGATTAATAGTTGATATATAATTTACAGTGAAGACAGTTATAATATGCTACAAAAATTAGCCATAAAGTATATTTTAATGATAGTACCTGCTATACCTATGATATAACAATAAGTTGTAAAATACATTTAGCTTCAGTAAAAAGTTTACTGACATAGGAAAATAACACGAGTCTTAAAAAAACAGCTTTTAAGTTGAAACGTAAAAAATTAAGCAAGCTTAAAAATTAAACAAGCTTAATTTAGTTATTTTTCATTTTTTTTGCTGTTTTAGTATCATAAGCTGTGAGTTCTCACGATACACGCACATATGATCATCTATGAAGATCCAAAATTATGTTGAATGGAAAAAATTTCATGCTCCGAAAAAATTATTTTTTTACCATAACATTTACATATATTTCAACATACTCAAATCCTTCATATTCAAATGAAGGGGCCAGGAGGGGCGGTCCGCGCACTATAATGCAAACTTCTAACAGTTATATCTCCGTTAATTTTTGTTCTCCAGAAAATTGAAAATATCAAAAATATCAAAAAAGAAGAAGTTATTTTGAAAATAAGGTATTCTTTTAAGAAATTTGAAAATGAGGTATTCTTTTAAGAAATTTGAAAATACCTGAATCATTTTCTTCATTTTATTTTCGGAAAATGCGCATTCTAACCCGGGCAAACTTTTGGATTATATAAGTAATACCTACTAAAATAAAGTAATTTGTATAGGGGTAACGGTCAATACCAATTCTGGTAGGAATGGCTGGGGTTTTATCGCTCATTTTTTTACATTGTAACTCGCTTAGACTTTTGACTAAATAATTTTGTCTATTGTATTACATTTTTGAACCAACACATTTTTTTCTTTTGGATTTTGTTCTCTTCTCATTTCTTTCTTTTTTCACATGTCTTTTGGAAAAGAAAAGAATGATAAAGTTTTGTCTTTACCTTCTTGACTTTTGCAAATACCTACACTAAAGCGTTCATCATTTTCAAGATACCTATGTAGGTAATCTGAAAATTATTATTTTGCATATTATATTTCTTCTTAGTTAGGGTAGCTATTAACTTTTACCTGTCTTAAAAAGCAATAAGTTTATGTAACATGCTAAGATACACAGTAAAAGAAGATAGATAATAAATACAAACTACTATAAAAATTGTGAAAAAGCGACATGCACAATGATAGAGTTTGAAATACCACTGCCTCCTATTCTCACGTAACGATGCGACCGACAGGCTGAACTACGTCACAGTGGTAGAATTGCTCCCCTGTCCCCGAGCCTACGAACTGCGGAACTGAGGCTACCGTATAGTATAAGAACCGTGGGTTCTACCTAAATAGGGTAGGGGAGACCGGTGCAAGTCGCAACTTCAATTTTTATTTTATTTTTGCAGATTAGACGAAATCATGTGGTACATCCATGGCTAACGAAATTTCTAAATATCTCTCCGTAGTCCTTATAAACAAATGAATTAGATTTCAACACCTACTCTTATTTTCAAATCAATTTTATAATTTATTATTTCCCAGATTCCTGACCTGCACGGCTGCACTTACCTAATTGTTATTTAAGGTCATTGACGCCTGCTTCTGTGAAGGATTAAAACCAAACACCCGTCAATATTCAAATATTATTTATTAGAGATTAAGAGAGTACTGTCGTACCCGTACTGTCGGTCAGTACCACGACCACGTGCGCGTGGTAAGACTGATAAGCACTACTAAATGAGATGAGGAAAACACTAGAATTACTTAACGAAACCGCAAACTTCACATACCTAGATACACATAAATGTAAACATAAGTCATAATATAACCAAATCCAGATAACCATGGTACTGGCACTGGCAAAATTTCTTTTGATCATCTGGCCTGACGTCTTTGCCATACGATTGGTATGATTAGGTGGGCGGATCTGCCTCAGTTTGGCGATTTTACAACGACAAATGAGACAACTCGTTAATGTTCGGTTGAACTCGCTCCAAAGTTTCACTGTTTTGGCAAATTAACTATTCTGAAAACATCGGACCATCGTAGGTATGTCTCTATGACCGTCGATACAACGTTTTCACAATACCGGTATGATAGCCGTTTAAAAAATAGTTCAGGCGCTTATAACAAATAATAGTACGGGAATACTCTGACAATCAAACGTTTTATTAAACTGAATTTATATTTATATGAATATAAATTTATTAACATATTTAAATATAAATTTAAATTATTTATATAAATAATTTTATAAATTATTTCTTTGTTTATATATATATATATATATATATATATATATATATATATATATATATATATATATATATATATATATATATATATACTTATATATATATTATATATATATATATATATATATATATATATATATATATATATATATATATATATATATATATATATATATATATATATATATATATATGATATATGGACTCGATATGACGACTGATTATAAAATCTTAACGTTTGGGTCCCTTTTTGGGCCTTTTACTAACAATTATTTTTAATTAATTTCTAAGGTTACTAGACTGTTCGATTATTATCAGAGGGGAGAGCACTCAAGAAACCCTAGTACTGAAGTCTTGCGTTCCCTTTGTATTATGCTGAAGACATTTTATCCGTTCTTACAGCCTCAGAGATGGCAGAGTAGATCGAACCATTGACTTATTGTTATTATTCTCATCACACGCAATAATACCCCGCGAGGAGAGCTTATCCCGTCCACGGACTCGCTGAGCCAGCATTTTGTCACATTGCCGATATAAGGGCCGACCGCAAGAAAATATTATCTGCTATCTGAACCCTTGAATTATATGCGCCAGATGTACGTTCGCGCAGCGAGGTCCTTTTCCGGTCTTTCTGCAAACGGCTCCACTTCATGCGTATCCTGCTGTCGTTCGAACACGTTATGATACATTCCGAATTAGGAATCTGCTACTACTCACTTTCTGGGTCAGTATCAGAGGGGTAATTGACCGTGCACACATCGTATTCTGTTGTGTGAATAAGTAATTATTAGCAGTGAAGTGGACACTTAAAATTTGTTCCTAACATCCCGGACGCCCCGCCCAGCTCCTCAAATGCCTGCTGCGCGTGGATGTTTGGCTGGGGATAATCCGGGATGTCATTTTATTAATAATTTTTAAATAAATCTTTCATTGATTTAATTGATCGTCTAGATTGACCAAGTGGACGGTTTTAAAAATATCCATTTTATCACTATTAACAAATACACAATTTTAGCTTTTTACTTTAGTACAACTCCGAAAGTACGTACACCTCTGAAAAATATAGGTTAGTCGATTTATATCTCTTCTGTACAGTTAACATATAATAGCTACAAATGTGCACACCTAATATGACCAAGTTGAATTATATGGGTACGTTTATACCTATTCTATACAGTAAGCAGGTTAGAGGTATATTTCTTTTTACCATTGTCATAAACGGTTTCCTGGTATATACAATTACGACAATTTGGTGTAGCAATTATGTAGCAATGGTGTAGCAATATTAACCTATTTGGTTAAGATACAGTACTGGTCTTATAGGTTAATTTCTAATTTTTATTATTTTCACTTTTTAGAGATTTTAAGATGACATTTGTGTAAGAATGTTCGTCTTTTGAACTTACCCGCTCTTATTTCTTCACATAACTACTAAAAAGGAATTTTTCTAAAAGTACGGCAAAAAAAGTTTATAAAAATATTTTAAAATGCATTGATTTTTGACGGCGCTTTAATGGTGATCGTTTATTTTGGAAAACTTAATCAGTAAAGTTGCAGGCGTTTGTCATTTAAGTTTCAAAGAACAGAAATTGTATTCTTCAAAGTATATAATAATGCTACATTGTATAGACAGATACCATATTGAAACAATAACTTGCACTATACTATAAGACACTGTAAGTAATGTTTATTATCTACAAAATTGGTATAAACCGAGTACAAAGATGGTGCTTGTCTATTTTATATCTAAAACTTTATATATAAATCAGCGGAAACGTTACATTATGTAACATTTGCCGCATATAAAATTACGTCGACGCAGGTATAATTTGCCTTACCTAAAATGCCGTCGTGTTAAATATAATGATTTCTATCTAAAGCAACTTGTTGGTGGACGTTGACGTCGCGTCGGGACGATCAGAATTTGTGTGACCATTTTGGTATAAGTCTTGGTCGGTACGACGTCGCGCAGACGTCGCGTCGGCTGCCGACTTCAGGTTATATTACTGACGTCGCGTCGCCTCGACCAATCTCTGCTTCTTGGGTAGTCTGTAAGAGTTTATTTTAATTCTTTATTGTTATTTATAATTTTTTGATTTTAGCATTTTTCAATAATAAATTAAGATTATTTATGTTTCCATATAAAATACGTCATATTTTCTTTTACCTGTAAATCCTTAATTTCCTACGACATGTCCAAGGATTGTAAGTTTTGTAAGGAGTATTCATAATAATAATAATACCTAATAATAATTATAAATTAAATTGTATTGTAATATAATGTTTAATAAATAAATAATTATTATTACCTATATTATACTTATATTATTATTATTGTTATCATAATTTACAATTATTATGAAACTAAAAATTTAAAAGTAATCTAGGATGTTTCAATTCTCGCGATAATAGGACGTTTATAGAGGTATAGACGGTACACTATAGGTACCTAACATGCCGCTTAACTCTAAAAATAATAATCTAAAAAAAATGTTTGAAATAAATAAGTTGCAGAGAGTGCAATCTTCTACAATTTTAAATTTTCTTAAACTTTTTTATCGGAATCTCAAAATGTACTAATATACCGATTTTCATCTCGATTTTTTCCAGCTAATCCATGTTTAAGCGTATCCAATCGATAGTTCTAGCCATGATAAAAATCCCTTCCACTTAATACAAGTCACAACTGGATATGAGCCGGGCGTAGCCAGTGCACGTACGGGTATTAAATTCCCGTAGATTAGAATAGATATTATTGTACAAATCCTATCAGACGTGTTTCTATTGTTTATGGTTTTAATAGATAGATTAGAAAGTTTATTTTTTAAACGTGATTCACAAAAGTAAGTACAATATTTGGCATTAAAAATCCGTACTTATCAAAGTGTATATTTTGACTGTTGTGAAAGTTGTGATGCCTCTAGACTTGCGTTGGCGAAAATATCTGTTGTCCATTTTACAAATATTTTATTAAACAATTATTCCAAAGTCCAAAAGTCTGTTGAAAAATCAAACATTAAGACAAAAAGAGTTGTGGGAAAACGAAGCAGTATTAAGTAAAACTGTCATGTTATTCTAAGAAAGCAGATTATGTAACCACTGGAAAGATGAGCTTTTATATATAAATAAATGTTACATATAAATTCATAGCGATATCGAGCGAAAGTCCATCTCCAGTTGTGACGTCACGCAGCTATGTTACGGCTAGAACTATCGGTCGGCTACGATTTAAGCGCCCTGTTGCCTGGCCTATTTGATTACAGGTATTCTAAAAGATCTGACACGAACGCCAACTTACAAGTCGCTCCATATCTTTATTGTCTTTCCATTTGAGATCCCTCGAACCGACTTGCTATTTATTAGTCCTTCTAATAAGCCGGATTCATGGTGTCGCTGTCGGTAGCGTTATCGGTAGCTGTAGCGATGAAGTAATTTCAAAATGTAAAATGTTTTCCTCATTCATAGTAGAAGTAACCGTAAGAAGTACCTAAGCCTGCCCATGCCACAGATTAAAGCCAAACACTAAACAGATTATTCCAACCGCAACAGATTACTTTACCACAAAATGCACAAAACAAAACATCCTTCCTCTTCCATAAGACACCGCCTTTGACAATTGATATTCGTGGTAACACGATCACATACGACTCGGTAGCGGTATCGGCAGTGGCGTAGCAATACTTCACGGGCCCGTAAGCAAATTATCCAATGAGCGGACACCGTGAACCATAAACAAAATTATAAAGAGGAGATACAATAAAACTAAAATTTTCAAAAACATGTATTTAAAAAAAGAATCGAATGGAAAATACACCTGAGATTGCGATATCGGGGAATTACTGCTCAAGGGGTGGGAGGATGGACACTCTGCATCGCGGCCCTTTTTGGGAAATCGCGCCGTTGTTATAAGTGCTATCTGAAAAAAAGTTTAAATAAAATATGTATGTATATGTATATGAGAACAAAATTGTGTATAATTTTGGTCCCATTAATTTTTCATTTGCGACCAGTAATTTTCATTCTACGGCACGCCAAAGTTTGTAATATGCGACCAAACTTAGCAAATTGGGCATCTGCCGACGCAGAATACTTGCTCTTTCAAAAAAAAATATTGGATAATTATTTGAAGTCAATTCTCGTCGTAATCCTAATCCTCGTTGAAACTGATTTTGATGGAAATTGCAAATCAACCCCCACAGCGCGCCGTAGAATGAAAACTATTGGTCGAAAACAAAATAATGGATGGGAACAAAATTATGCATAATTTCGTTCTTTACACATTTTATTTAAACTTGAAGTTTTGAGAGTGATTTTTTCAAGGTCGCGTCACGACACATTTTAAAACATGTTTGTCTCGCAAGTGAGATAAAGCATATGGCAGATATGAGCGAATGCAGCTTTGACTTGGGCAAGGATCTCCCACAAGTGTTCTAAAGCGGAAAGCAATTTTGATATCATTTATAAACGATCGTGACAGAATCGTAATTAACCAGAATATAATATTACTTATGCATATCCTGGTGGATATATCTGGATTGGGCTTTCGAATCTGATCCAGATGGATGATGATCTTTTTGCGGATAATGTGTCCTTGCCACTACTTCACCTTCTTCGTGAGAAATTACGAAATTAGAATCACGAACATATCTGTCACACTTCAGTTACCATAAAGCCAATATGTACAATTCTTCTTCCTGTCTCTCTCCCCTCTCTCTCCCTCTCTCTGTTTCTATCTCTAAATAATATATTTATAGGTGTAATATAATTTTATTTTAAATAAAAAATACATAAATACATTCTTTTGTAAGCTCTATTTTAACTAAATTTTTCTATTTAAGGTGTTTTTTTATATTCGCAAGGCTACGAATGCCTAAAAGTTGAAATTTTCAGTCACTGTCGGTTTCACAGCAGTGTCCATCACATAAACACAGTGCCGTATATTTTAACATTGCACGCCTACATCTTGATTTGTTCGCCCAGAAAACCTTTACGCGTATGCCAAACATAAATATATATATATATATATATATATATATATATATATATATATATATATATATATATATATATATATATATATATATATATATATATATATATATATATATATATATATATATATGTGACATTGTAACATGCTTTAGTGTAAAGAAAGTGTGCGCTTGCTTGCTTAAAAAAGTAAGCATTTGCTTTATGGTTTAATGACCTTCCCATATTGCAAACCCATATTGAACATAATGCAAAGATATTAAAATATAGAATAGAATACACAATTTTGCAGTTGGGCCATTATTTTCTTTACTTTCATGTACGTAAGTGAAACTGCACAAAATGTATATTTTACTTTTTTGTGCGAAGACTTGGAACCTTTGATGTAGCATTAAAATTATTGTAGTTTCCATAATCACGGAAACTACACTCGACGTGCGTTACTCGCTAACGATGTCACTATAATCGGTAGATGATTGAATATAAAATTATCCAAATATTGTCATCCTATCCTATGCTATATTATAGATGATGAAGAAAAGATCGCATCAAAAACCTGAACTGAAGTACTGATTTTTATATACTTAGGGTTAAAATTGATTATGTTTAGGATTTTCACTATGCCAGTTACCCTTTTCACCGGTTAATGCCGCCATTCGTGAATTGGTTCTAATTCGTCGTACTACTTCGGCAAAAAAAACAATATAATTTTTTGCACTTTTTCACACTGTTGAAGGTCGCGAGAATGTAAATCCGAAGTCACTAAACTACTTGTCAATCTACCTAGGATCTAAAAACTAATAGAATATTCAGTCATTAAATTCGCCCTCTCAATGTATCACAATACAACATCCGACTATTTATCAAGGTTCTGTTAGGTATTACCCTTGAGCAAATATAACTAGATTGTATAACTCATAATAACTTTCACTTACAACTATCTATAACATGTTAATACACAAAATTATTAACGGTAGGTAGAAAAAATCATATTCTATTGGCATTATTCAATAAATATGTTTCATGTTGCTAAATTCCACACACTTATTCATGCTTATTGTCGTTCGATAAAACGCTTTTCGTTAGATAAAGTATCCTATGATTTAGGTATGCATACATTCCCTTCAACTGTGTCACAATTTATTGCCAAAATCTTCAATGAACCACGCATTGACTAGGTAATTTCTTACGATAAGCGACAGAGAAATATGTATATTCAAATACTTTATAGTGTGAAGGAATTGCAAACTTCCTTCCGCAAACTTAGCGATTGGTTGAATTAATATTTGTCTAATCGCCGACAGCTAGTAGAAATAAGCGGTTTAAGATCAGAAAAATTGGATACGGTGTTCCTCGGGGCTCTTTTCTGGGGCCTATTCTTTTTATATTATTTGTAAATGATTTGCCAAATGTTGTCAAGGATGGTTCATTACTCATATTCGCAGATCATAATTCTCTTTTGAATTAAAATATTCGCATACATACTCTAATAATTCAGGATTCACAACTCAAACTGAATATTTTGGTATCAAACTTTCAAAGTGATAAATTGTTACTAGTTACTAGTTACTAGTTACTAGTGTTACGGTTTTTATTAATATACTAACATAGCAATACTAACAAAATATACTAACATAGCAATTTTCCAGGGGAACAGCCCTATCCAGAATATTAAATTACAACGAATCCCATCTAGTTAGAGTAAATGGTATGTCTTTGGAACAAGCCTGATCTACAAAATTCTTGGTAATTTAATATATATATATATATATATATATATATATATATATATATATATATATATATATATATATATATATATATATATATATATATATATATATATATATATATATATATATATATATATATATATATATATATATACTATATATATATATATATATATATATATATATATATATATATATATATATATATATATATATATATATATATATATATATATATATATATATATATATATATATATATATATATATATATATATATATATATATATATATATATATATATATATATATATATATATATATATATATATATATGTAAATGTAAAATTAAAAAGTTATAAACAAAAAAGGGGGAGGGGTGTCGTTTGTTTGCAAATATCTCAACAACTATTGCAGATATCGGAAATCGAGGAAAAGATCCTTAAAGAGCTGGACATTTCCTTAAAAAAGTCCCACCTCCATAAACTCTACCCATCAATATTTATAATTTTAACTTAGATGTGAAAATAGGGCTACAAACGGGTGAGACCTGCGCGCGCCTGCCGATTCGGACACTTAAAATAAATCATTAAATTTACTAAATTGCTAAAAATAAAAATTATTTAAACCCATTAAATATGATTAGGAAATGAAACAAAACACATACATACCCAACCCACTAAAGCCAGAGAGCCAATAATAGTGTGACGATTTGGGGTCGTTTACCTACTACTTTAAAAGTTGAATAGAGATAAACACAAATATTATAATATAATAAATTTTATTTGCATATCATTTATTTTCCATTTCACGTCAAAAAAACTGGCTACAATTCCGAACTACTAAAAGTAGTTCAGAAGATGCGACCAAGTTCAGGTTGGGTATGTACGTTGGGCGAGCGTACGTATGGCATCTCACTTTTAGACCTCTCTTTCTGGCTTACGTCCCAACGCTGGGAGTTTCTGGTCCGATTTAGGAGCAAGAAAATATAACCTAGGCACTGACTATCTATCCTGCATAATTTATTCATTCCGATACCACTATATGAAAATAGTCCTAAATGTTTGATCATTAAACTATACAACAATGTAAAAAAAAATAGAACTGTTGTACGTAATATTTTAACTGATAGTATGTTTGACAGTGTAGTGTAGATGAATACTTGCAACATATATTTGAAATTTGTGTTTGGGCTATTAGTAGGATTTATTTGTCGTTGAAATTAATATTAATGTTTTACTTATTTATTATATTGTATGATTAATTTTTGTTATTCTATAGCTATATATTACCTATATACTCTATATTCGATAAGTACCTATACTTTGGTCTCCTCTTGGACGAGTCCCATACCATTGTAACGTGATCTAATAAAGATATTAATATCCACGCGTATATTTGGTGAATTTTCATCATGGGTGACTGTTTGATGTGTAAAAAACCTTTGACTGATGGTCAACTGATTACTTTTAAAGCAAGGGGAATAAATTCTCTAATTGATGGAGCGACTGCCAAGGGCGTTGAGGATCATGTAGAATTTTTACGGGCATTATCTGAGATAACTTCACATGTATATTGTTATATACATTATTCAGATAGTAGAATAGTAGATAGTAGCTAGTGTCGTTAATCGCGGTAGCAGTAGTTCTTCTATATCTGCAGTTGAATAATTGTTTTGTTTGTTCCGAACCGATTATTCTGTAACAGTTCTATAAAACTATTTTTATTTTTATCGTTACCTAGAAACATTTCTTACGATACGGTCGTTTGGGATCACCACATCAAAAATTATTAATAAAAAAAATTTTAAAAACAAGCTTATTTAAACAGGTACTCTAAAAAGAAGAAAATAAAATTGAAATTAAATTAATCCCAGCGATTTATTACATTACACAATTTATATGATATAAAAGCTTAGAAGCGAGAAGTTAAGTTAAAGCTACCTCTCTATATTTGCTCAATAAATGTTTTTACAGTGTGCCAGAGTTTTTAAATTCTTTTATTTTAAGTTTTCTGTTATATTAAGTTTATAAAGATTCCTATGCGTGTATTAATGCCTTAATTGAAAATAAGTAAATAATAGTTATTATAATTATTATGATAAATTATGATTATTGTTATTAACTGACGCATATGAGTCTGCTCGATTCCAGACAACGCGATGCAATCCACACTGCGCAACTTATTTAACGCACAACCAAAAAGTTAACTCAAATTTGACGTTATGTATTTTCGACAATTTTTGTTCGTTTTGGTCGATTTTTTTTTCAAATTGTAGGTTTTTCTCTTAGGAATATCACTGTCTTAGTTGTTTTGGTAAAACGAATGATTTTGATATTATACCAGGTGCTATAAAAATGTTATGTTTTTTTCCGAAATTTCAAAACGTCCTGTGGGCTATGCAAGGTATTGCAAGTGATTGCAATTATAGCCAATTTAAAGCCTCATGTTTTTTCTACATTTTCTTTTTTTATTCATTTGTTTATCTCTGTTACTTCATAAAATATCCAATTTTTGAGTTGACGTGATTTTTATTAAATTTATTAACTTTCTTGTCAAGTGCTCATTATTTATTACTCATTATACTGGTTCAATGCCTCATTTTGCGTTCTGTTTTCCTTGATATCTTATAATTTATTGAGAGATGCAAGGTGTTTTAGAAGAGAAAAAGGTCTTAGAAGGACAAAAACTCAAAAAACATACCTAGAAAAATGGATTGCTTTAATCAATAAAACAACGAATAACAGGAAACAAAACAAAAGTAAATAGAGAATTAGTATCTGGTGTTTCCACCCATTCCGCGAATGACCTCCCGACATCTTTGGTTCATACTTAAAACCAAAGTTCTGATTAGGTTCTGATCTAGGCCATTCCATAATTCGACTAGGCGTCCTTCCAATTCTTGTAAATTTTGGGGTTGTCGTCCCTCACTTCGTAACCGCCGACCGATAAAATCCCAAACATGTTCAATGGGGTTAAGGTCGGGGCTACGGGCTGGCCAGTCTCATCAGTCCAAAGAATACGTTCCCAATCTGCTTCCATCCAATTAACATGCTCATTGGCAAAATTCAATCTGGCTCTTCGATGATCTACTGTTAATGCGGGTCCTCGAGCAGCAATCCTGGGTCTTAAATTTGCCTCCCGCAGTCGTCGGCGTATAGTTTGAACGCATATGAGTGGACCACCTGCGTCTTGTGTGTTAAGTTGTGCTCTTAAATGTGTTGCAGTTATAAATCGTTGTCTTACAGCATTTACTCTTAAAAAGCGATCCTGGATAGCAGAGGTAACACGAGATCTACCTTGACCGGCCCATCTGGAATGTTCTCCTGTTTCCGCGTACCTTTGAATTGCTGTCGCTATAGTTGTGTGAGACACTCCCAACCTTCCAGCTATGCGGTTGTAACTCCACCCTTTACCATGTAATGTAGCTGCCTCAACACATTCATCACGAGTTAAATTTCTGGTTTGGCGTTCCATTATTCACTAATTATTGCTGGACTGTCAACAAAAAACAATGACACAGTTGTCAGTTTATGACGTGTAATCTTCGATTTCCATAGCTTGCTAGCTGTTTGAGTTGTCCGATAAATGCATTTCATGTGAATAAAAGCATATGGTGTTTCAAAACGGTGTATTTCATGAAGTAACAGAGATAAACAAATGAATAAAAAAAGAAAATGTAGAAAAAAACATGAGGCTTTAAATTGGCTTTAATTGCAATACCTTGTATAGCCCAGGACGTTTTGAAATTTCGGAAAAAAACATAACATTTTTATAGCATCTGGTATAATATCAAAATCATTCGTTTAACCAAAACAACTAAGACAGTGATATTCCTAAGAGAAAAACCTACAATTTGAAAAAAAAAACGACCAAAACGAACAAATATTGTCGAAAATACATAACGTCAAATTTGAGTTAACTTTTTGGTTGTGCGTTAAATAAGTTGCGTAGTGTATGATATGTATAAGATTCTGAAATCAACATTACTAATACGTTACGGAAAAGCTATATAAAGGGAAAACCTTTGCATATGTATCCTCATCCATATGTATCCTTATCCATATGTATCCATAAAAGCCTTTGCATATGTATCCTTCATTAAAAAGTGATGACGAGAATGGAGCAAGTTCACGTACGAAAAGAATTGTTCGAATTGTCGAAAATGTTTATAGTTTGATGAAAGAAATTATGAAGACCACCCATTTTGCAGCGAAAATGGTCTATTCTGATTTACTACAGAATTATTTTTGTTGTGAAATGAACCAGTAACAAGATATATACAAAAAATAGTTTCAGGTCATCTTTTTGTTTAAAGAATTTTTTGCCAGTTTATACGGGTCAGTTAATAATAAATATAATAATTATTATTTTTTTTTTCAATTAAGACATTAATACATGCATAGGAATCTACGCGGCAAAGGTACGAGGTGGCAAAAAAACGAAGAAGCAGTTCAAAATAGGTACTTAGAATCACGAAATATCAAAACTTGGGCAAATTTTTCTAGGTAAATTTACCCTGGGTTACAGAATTATGAAGCGGTAGCATATGCAGTGTGAGAGTAATAAACGTGCAAGATTATTAACCGGCACATTTAAAAACCTATTATAATATATGGTTATGAAACAAATGTAATTGGGTGCTACACCTATTTAGATAACCAAGGCCACCAGTCATCATTTTCCCTCTATGTGCTTATATTATATTTAAATTATAATTAGGTATGTCAATTAGTTTTAATTTGTTCGTTCCACGTATGGGAGTGACGCATCTCCACGTATATCTCCTAATTAATAAAATAATCATTAATGATTTGCTTAATTTTTGTATATTGGGAACCGTTTGCTACGTCACTGGCCACGCCATTACCATCCACCAAACTCTAAGTTTCCCGCCATATATAACCGCAACTTACCCATAATAAGTCGTTTTCGAAATCGAAAACTCTACCACGGCTACCTCACAAAACAAATCTAGTTAGTTCCAAGTTCCAAATAAGCAGGCGGTGGATAACGGTAATCGCACGAATTAAAAGTGGCTCTTATCGTGCTCATTAATGTTTGTTGACGGAGATAAAGGGAGATTTCGCGATAAGTTCGTGTACATTCGTAGGCCTAGGCACCAGCTGAACAATCAGTCCTTGCAAGTTTACGGCGGTTCGTAGGTTAGGTGACTTTAAAATGCCAGCTAGACAATAAACGCTAAACAGTGACCGGTTTACGTAATTCTAGGCTAGTTAATTCATTAGCGGAGGTCGGTCGCACGCACGCAAGTCCAGCCGCATTCATGTCGCTGAACGGGGACAGAAAAGTACCCAAACTTACGCTGTCGTTGAGGAAAGTGGCCAATAGGAAGAATGTTGAGGAATACTTTTCGAACTCTGAATATGACACCACCTCCACGGGCAGCAATGAATCAGAGTGAGTTAATTTATATTATGCATATTGGGCAGTAAATAGTATCTACTTTAATTTAACCTTTGTACGACTACTTGTTGAACTGCGTCGATAACTGTAAACTGTAGGTATATGCTGAGAAATATATAAATATGTAGGATGTAGTAGGTACCTAGTATCTACGTATTTTTTTAATGCCTCGGAACATTCAGTATTCAATAATGGTTAACAAAACTTGCCTCCCAAGAAATATAAGAATTCTCATTATGTGTTAATGTCATTCATGTTTCCGTCTAAAAAAAGTAAAAAAAAATGGAAAGAGTAAGATAAATTTTACTTGGGTTCTCTACTTCAAATATGAGTTCAAATAAATTTATATTTCGTCAATTGAGGGACAACGACCCGTGAAATGCAAATGCCCTTAAATAATGCAACATAAAAAATAAGAAAAAGTAAAAGATACATTTTACTTAGGTATTTTCTCTCCTTGTAATGTGATTTCATATAAATTTAATGTCGTATCAATTAAGGGACAGCGTCCTTTAACTGTCAAATGCAAATGCCCTTACATGTCAAATGCAAAAATAGGAAAAAATAAGATATATTTTACTTGAGTATTTGCACTACTTCAAACGTGAGTTCAAATAAATTTAATTTGGCATCTATTGAGGGGGAGAGTCCCTTAACTGTCAATTGCAAAATGTAAAATTAAAAATAGAAAAGAGTAAGATACATTTTACATAGGTAGGTATTTATTCTATTTCAAATGTAAGTTCAAATAAATTTTATTCTCGTCAATAAAAGGGCAGCGTCCCTTAACTATGAAATGCAAATGCCCTTAAATGTCAAATGCAAAATAAAAAATGGGAATAGTAAGATATATTTTACTTAGATTTACCCTACTTCAAATGTGAGTCCAAATAAATTTGATTTCGCATCAATTAAGGGAGAGCGTCCTTTAACTATCAAACGCAAATGGCCTTAAATGTCAAATGCAAAATAAAAAATAGGAAAAAGTAAAATACATTTTACTTAGTTATTATTGTCAAATCCACTTGTCCTTAAATGTCAAATGCAAATGCTAACGTCCGCCAAATGCAAATGTCAAGCACGACAAGCGATGTAAAAATCTTATTTCACTATGCTAATGGGATTTTGTAGAGCGAGAGGAAAATAGATGCATTTATTTTGATTAAGTATAAATAATTAAAAAACTACATAATATCTGATTATCAAATTGGGTGCATTCCCTAGCTATTATCATAGTGATAATTATGATATAAGTTTTTTGTCCCTAAATATTCTTATAAGCCTGTTCTGTGCGCTAGAAATGAAAATTTGCATTTTTATTGTAACAATCACATTATTTTCATTGCCAGCGCACATAACAGATTTATAAGAAAATATTGGGACAAAAAACTTATATTATAATTATCACTATGATAATAGCTAGTGAATGCACCTAATTTGATAATCAGATATTATGTAGTTTTTTAATTATTTATACTTAACCAAAATAAATGCATCTATTTGCCTCTCACTCTACAAAATCCCAGCCTTAATCTTATTTCACTACATTCTTCCTATTTCTTCTTATGTATAGTATAGTAAGTTATATATTGCGTCCTAGGATGCAATCTTAGGCGTATCTCACGAGGTGAAGAGATTTCTGCTATCTTCATTAGAATTGTTTTTACATGTCTAGATCATTAAACAAATATTGTATAGTTATAATTACGAAACATTCTATACTCTTCGCAGATTCCGGTATTTAATTTAAATAACGAAGCATGCAGTCAGAACTTTGGGATTTGTTTGTAATAAGAATCATGAAGTTGATACAACTTAATACCTTTACAATTTTATTACTTTCTTCTCATCTTGTAGCCGCCATATTAAACATTCTTCTACAATCAGCCGATAACGTCCACGTTCTCGGCGCAATTTCTGATCCCCAAATACCCGATTCTAGTCCCTATTTTAGTTTGTTGGTACGAGACCATCATAAAACAGTATTAGAAAGTCCGAAATTTTCCGTCCTAAAACGGGAAATTTGAAATATTTGATCTTGTAAAAAAATTGGTGATCAGCGACTCCGAAAACACCGATACCGAGTCTGAGTCGAATGACGACGAAAATGTCCCTCATATCGGAGCCGTCACCATTGAGTATTTATTTTGACAAAAAATCCGTGATCTGCTACCATTAAAGCCTCGAAATACAGATTTCGAATCGAATTTTAAATCGCAAAATTCATTATTGATCTTGGAGCTGCAATCTCAAATATTTGTTCTGGCAAAAAAATCGTGATCTGTTACCTCAAAAAACCTAAGATACAAATTTTGAGTTGCATCAGACCATAGATGGAAAAATCCGGCAGCCATCTTGGAGCCGCCATCTTAAGTATTTACTTTGACAAAAAAATTCATGACCAACCACCCGAAAATTTCCGATATCCACATTTTCAAGGCGAATAGAACCTTAAATGACCAGAATATTAAATCCATCATATTTCCGTCATTTTGAATATTTATTTGACAAAAATTTTGAATAAAAATTGCTACTTTGTGCTATATCAGTAATGATATTTTTCTGAAGAAACTATCTTTCGCAAACTTTTTTTCTGTCACTTGTTTTACGTCTTACGTAAACTACTTTTTACGTCCTCAAATCTGCATTAGTGTTATAAGCATTATAAGAATCACGTAAAGCAAAATATTGTCTTTTTCTTTCAGATGCTCCACGGCCCCCTCCAAGCCAGTGACGCCGGAACCAAGTAGCAAGTCTCTCAAAACCTCCAAAGTGAAGTCAGCCTCGAAAACTCTGGGAAAGAAATTGCTCAGGCATTTTCCCACGGTTGAGCGTGATGAAGAGGTCCTCAACCGCTACTCCTGTGCACTTTTAGGCGACATACTATTACAAGGTCGCCTGTACATCACCAAGAACTACTTTGCGTTCTACTCAAACGTGTTTGGTTATGTCACAAAGGTAACATTTAGATTTTATGCTTTTTATATTTTTGGTCGAGGTATAGGCATACCTCGAACAATAGGTCTCCCAACTAAACTGAATGAATTTGAGGATTATCGATAATCCACAAGATAATCACCGAAGTTCACTCGCGTAACTAAGACATTGACGACAAATAATTAATCCATGAAGATAAGATAACGTCACATACCTACAGGTATAGCTATCGGTGCTTCTGTTACAGATATTAATCCCCATAATTACCGTGGAGAAGATAACCAAAGAGAAGACAGCTAGGATTGTACCAAACGCCATTGGAATCGCAACTAATGAACAAAAACATGTTTTTGGCAGCTTCATGTCCAGAGATAACACGTTGCAGTATATTAGAAACGTATGGGAGACAGCTAAAAGTGAATCTCCATCCATAATGGAATCAGAAATAATCGTAAGTTAAGCATCACAATATTTAATGACCATAATTCAATGTCGCATGAGTACTCGTAAATATTTGTAGATGTAAAATACACTAAAATATATTAAGGTACTTACGTATTTTAAGGATAACGTGATAAAAGTCAGGCACTTTTTAATAATGAAGAGGAGATATATTATATATTTTAACATCTATTTCAGGAAGAAGACTTGGATTCCAGCGAATTTGAAGAAGCCGAAGATGGACGAGATTCTCCATTACCCGAAGACCTTAACCAAGAAGTATCAACCACCACCGGTAATTTCAATGAAATATAAAACAAATAAGACATTGAAACAATATTCTTCTAGATCTTCCAAGACCATTGAAAGTCGCCACCAAGCACCACAAGAGGGTATCAAGGCATAGGCTGCTACTGACAATGACCACCTTACTGCTGATACTACTGTATCTATCTGCAAGCGTATTACTATACCGGATATCTCAAATGCAGAGCAGGTACTCTACGGTCCTGAAGGACGTGACTGGCACCGACGCTGATGTTATGTACAGTCAGCTGATCCAGTGGCAGGCCCAAATGTACTCGAAGTCTGACGGGGCAGTGTATAGCTACCTAGACACCAACCTGAACCAAATTGCGAAGGTATGTATGACAGAGAAAGCCAATGTTCTTCAAGGTCATATGCGTTCAATCTGAGGTTAAAAGCTAGAGAGATTTCGCTTCAACAAACTGACTTTGTACACAATTTTTTTGGTAGGTAATCGAAAGGTCAACTGTTACTTTAAATAATATACGTGCTGCGATTACATTATCTAGTATGTTTCCTATATTAAGATTTGTTGTCGAGCACTGCGTGATAAGATAACAGTATTTAGAACGAGGGTAGACCTTCGGGAGGCTACTAATCATACCAATAACACCAGTATCGATTAGAATTGGGTTTTCGCAAGCTTGTATAATTATATAAACAACAGTCGGATCAATGTTTCTTTAACGGTGTTTATTGTACATACAGTTACAGTAAACGCACCCCTTGCGGAATCTTTTTGTTTTTTTTTTTTAGTTTCCTCAGATGGTTTTTTTTCTGATAAAACGAATACGAATCGTCTATATTCACTAATTGTCATGCAACCTCTGTGGAAGTAGAAACGTCAATAGGCCGTCTACCGCGTGGTTCCACAAGTTCCATGCTTCTCTTCAACCCCTTTGACGGGGGTGACACTAATCATTTTTCCATCATTTCGTTATACATATTAGAGTTAATATTCCACCTCTATGTGGAAGATGTGATAGTATTATCGAAACGTTAATAAACCGTCTACTACAAGTGCCATCCTTATTTACAACCCCTTAGATGGGGGTTACATGAATAATTTTGGCATAATTTCATTACACATAATATAGTTAATATTCGACCCCAATTTCATGTGAGTCCCACTGGATTTTGGAGACATGACAGTATAGAAACGTCAATAAGCCATATATCGTGGTTCTACAAGTTCCATGCTTATTTTCAACCCCTTGGATGAGGGTGAGGTTAACTATTTATCGATAATTTCATTACACACATTATATTTAATCTGTTAAGGCTACTATTATACTTCCATTGTGCATTCAGAACGGCCGGGATCAATTAACTCATTCAATCGTATTTTATCATTTTTAGTGACTTCTTTCAAATACATTGTTATCGGTTGAGCTCATTTATCTTGAATTAACTTTATTTCTTGACCTTACTGGTTAGTTTGACCGTTGTTCGTTGTCTATGAATCTTTTTGTAATACCTTTTTCTTTACAAATTTCACACTACCTATATATTTTCCTTTAAAAATTTATCGCAATATGTCCAACGTTCTTATAGTAGTAATAATAATAGTACCTAAGTAAGTGAGGAAGTAGGAATAGTAATAGTTATAACTAAATAGTTATAACATTTACCTCTTTCATATTTCAGTGGCGGCCTTCTGTATTTAGTCTTTGTTCGGTGTTCACATTTCTTTTTGTCTTTAGCATCAGGTATTATCTTTTTTATTGTATCTACTGTTCTTTCATTTGTCATGATATCGTGTGCCTTAATTCTTTGACAAATCTCAGTTCAAATCAGTGACGTCACGGATCGATCGACCTCAGTTTTCAGTGTGATAAGTAAATCCTAAAAAAAAACAAGTGATTTAGACAGAATCACGGTGTAATGTAATGTTAATATGAACTAAATAATTATAAATTAACAACAGTTTGAGATAGGCAATATAATAGTGATCATGCGGTAACCATCATAGCCCGAATTTGAAAGTGGAAAATTCTACCACGAGATTCATGCTTGATACTGAAGGTCAGAAGTTCATTTTGTCAAAGAAACTGCCAGGCAATGGGTACAAATCTTAACCACGTATGTTTTTAAATACTACACTAGACTTTTAATGCCAATAATTAAGTATATACTAATAAATAAAGCATTATGCAAACAAACAAAGAAATAAAAAACAAACAAGCAAACAAACAAAAAACAAACAAACAAAACATTACTAATAGAATGGCTGAAGTCGCAAAGTCTAAAGTCAATACATAGTGCAACAACGCTGCAAGTTCATGTGAAGAAAACGACGCGGGTTACGTAGAAGATACCTATTACGATATAATGTTTGTTATATCTGATGCTGATAATGTTTATACTTATGTAACAAAAAAGGATTATAATCAAAGTATGTGTGTGTTCCGAGGAATACACTTTCTGCACGAGAAGTCGGCCTCGAGTCCGCCAATGTCCTCTGATCATCTCCATCTTCATCGTCTTCTAGATTCTCATCATCGTTTGTGGTCGGATCATTCAGACAACTTCCATGACCATTATGACAAATCGTCGTACCATTGATTTATGACTTTTTGCATTCGTACGTACCGGCACAGTCATTTGTGCGTTTGCAGAAACGAGGTTCAAGAAATTTTCATTGTTAATATTGGAGCAAGCCTTGTATACGTCTCCAACCTCAATCCTCGGGAGATAATTATACACTATATAAGATAAGTATACACTAATAAATAAAGCATTATGCAAACAGACAAAGAAATAAAAAACAAACAAGCAAACAAACAAAAAACAAACAAACAAAACATTACTAATAGAATGGCTGAAGTCGCAAAGTCTAAAGTCAATACATAGTGCAACAACGCTGCAAGTTCATGTGAAGAACACGACGCGGGTTACGTAGAAGATACCTATTACGATATAATGTTTGTTATATCTGATGCTGATAATGTTTATACTTATGTAACAAAAAAGGATTATAATCAAAGTATGTGTGTGTTCCGAGGAATACACTTTCTGCACGAGAAGTCGGCCTCGAGTCCGCCAATGTCCTCTGATCATATCCATCTTCATCGTCTTCTAGATTCTCATCATCGTTTGTGGTCGGATCATTCAGACAACTTCCATGACCATTATGACAAATCGTCGTACCATTGATTTATGACTTTTTGCATTCGTACGTACCGGCACAGTCATTTGTGCGTTTGCAGAAACGAGGTTCAAGAAATTTTCATTGTTAATATTGGAGCAAGCCTTGTATACGTCTCCAACCTCAATTCTCGGGAGATAAGTATACACTATATAAGATAAGTATACACTAATAAATAAAGCATTATGCAAACAAACAAAGAAATAAAAAACAAACAAGCAAACAAACAAAAAACAAACAAACAAAACATTACTAATAGAATGGCTGAAGTCGCAAAGTCTAAAGTCAATACATAGTGCAACAACGCTGCAAGTTCATGTGAAGAAAACGACGCGGGTTACGTAGAAGATACCTATTACGATATAATGTTTGTTATATCTGATGCTGATAATGTTTATACTTATGTAACAAAAAAGGATTATAATCAAAGTATGTGTGTGTTCCGAGGAATACACTTTCTGCACGAGAAGTCGGCCTCGAGTCCGCCAATGTCCTCTGATCATATCCATCTTCATCGTCTTCTAGATTCTCATCATCGTTTGTGGTCGGATCATTCAGACAACTTCCATGACCATTATGACAAATCGTCGTACCATTGATTTATGACTTTTTGCATTCGTACGTACCGGCACAGTCATTTGTGCGTTTGCAGAAACGAGGTTCAAGAAATTTTCATTGTTAATATTGGAGCAAGCCTTGTATACGTCTCCAACCTCAATTCTCGGGAGATAATTATACACTATATAAGATAAGTATACACTAATAAATAAAGCATTATGCAAACAAACAAAGAAATAAAAAACAAACAAGCAAACAAACAAAAAACAAACAAACAAAACATTACTAATAGAATGGCTGAAGTCGCAAAGTCTAAAGTCAATACATAGTGCAACAACGCTGCAAGTACATGTGAAGAAAACGACGCGGGTTACTTAGAAGGTACATATTACGATATAATGTTTGTTATATCTGATGCTGATAATGTTTATACTTATGTAAGAAAAAAGGATTATAATCAAAGTATATGTGTATTCCGAGGAATACACATACTTTCTGCACGAGAAGTCGGCTTCGAGTCCGCCAATGTCCTCTGACCATCTCCATCTTCATCGTCTTCTTGATTCTCATCATCGATTGTGGTCGGATCATTCAGAAAACTTCCATGACCATTATGACAAATCGTCGTACTATTGATTTCTGACTTCTTGCATTCGTACGTACCAGCATAGTCATTTGTGCGTTTGCAGAAACGAGGTTAAAGAAATTTTCATTGTTAATATTGGAGCAAGTCTTGTATACGTCTCCAACCTCAATCCTCGGGGGATAATTATACACTATATAAGATAAGTATACACTAATAAATAAAGCATTATGCAAATAAACAAAGAAATAAATAAACAAACAAACGAAACATTACTAATAGAATGGCTGAAGTCGCAAAGTCTAAAGTCAATACACAGTGCAACAACGCTGCAAGTGCATGTGAAGAAAACGACGCGGGTTACCTAGAAGGTACCTATTACGATATAATGTTTGTTATATCTGATGCTGATAATGTTTATACTTATGTAACAAAAAAGGATTATAATCAAAGTATGTGTGTGTTCCGAGGAATATACTTTCTGCACGAGAAGTCGGCTTCGAGTCCGCCAATGTCCTCTGATCATCTCCATCTTCATCGTCTTCTTGATTCTCATCATCGATTGTGGTCGGATCATTCAGAAAACTTCCATGACCATTATGACAAATCGTCGTACTATTGATTTCTGACTTCTTGCATTCGTACGTACCAGCATAGTCATTTGTGCGTTTGCAGAAACGAGGTTCAAGAAATTTTCATTGTTAATATTGGAGCAAGTCTTGTATACGTCTCCAACCTCAATCCTCGTGAGATAATTATACACTATATAAGATAAGTATACACTAATAAATAAAGCATTATGCAAACAAACAAAGAAATAAATAAACAAACAAACGAAACATTACTAATAGAATGGCTGAAGTCGCAAAGTCTAAAGTCAATACACAGTGCAACAACGCTGCAAGTGCATGTGAAGAAAACGACGCGGGTTACTTAGAAGGTACATATTACGATATAATGTTTGTTATATCTAATGCTGATAATGTTTATACTTATGTAACAAAAAAGGATTATAATCAAAGTATGTGTGTGTTCCGAGGAATACACTTTCTGCACGAGAAGTCGGCCTTGAGTCCACCAATGTCCTCTGATCATCTCCATCTTCATCGTCTTCAAGATTTTCATCATCGATTGTGGTCGGATCATTCCGACCACAATCGAAAACTTCCATGACCATTATGACAAATCGTCGTACTATTGATTTCTGACTTCTTGCATTCGTACGTACCAGCACAGTCATTTGTGCGTTTGCAGAAACGAGGTTCAAGAAATTTTCATTGTTAATATTGGAGCAAGCCTTGTATACATCTCCAACCTCAATCCTCGGGAGAAAATTGCCAGGGAATGCCCTCGCAATTTTTGACCGAAAAGAATGTTGCTTGGCTGCCCTTTTGTTGGTGGTAGCGAAGTAATTTTTGTAAAGAGTTTTGTTGAACTATTAAATCGATTTTTGTTTAAAGAATGATCTGTAAGGATAACACCATAGACGACAAGGAAATATAACTCAGAAACATTTTTTGAAATAGTTTGCCATACTTTTCCTCTGTTGAAAATCGCTGTCGCTGAAAATTGTGTCACAGCCACTAAAGGCGCGTGTAAGAAGATAATGCTGTTCTCGTCCTGATGATTGCAACTCCTGTTCCTGTGACGAATACACTTTTTTCAGTTTTGTCTTTTCCAGGTTTGGAAAAATATGTTTTATTTTGGGATTGAGATACTGCAAACAGTAATACAAGACGGTCAGCATCTTCACCAACAATAATTACATTATGTTCATGTGAAAAATATGATTTGATAGCAGTATTAACGATCACACAATCTGTGTTATCAGTGCTTTGTCGAAATGCAATCCGATGGTCGCTTACTTTCTTTGGTAACATACCAAGTTTGGTTTGTTGGTTGGTCGGTTGGTTGACAACAGTGGCATTCATGTTTTCTTCAAAGTTAATATACACGGATGTTTTAAACAAGGATAGACTAATCTGCTCCGATTTCTTACTATTTGTGGTACTGGAGTAATCATCCAACACCACTATGCAGTTGTCGCCATAATGATATTTAATATAGTTTACGTAGGCTTCGCAATTAGTTGACAAAGTTGTATTTTTCCAAGCGAATCGATGTAACGGAAAACCGTCTCCAATATTAACGCAGTTAATATTATTGAATTTTTATATAAACATTTATAAAATTAATGGTCCTCGAAATACATACCTACCTACTTTGACAACAATTTTTTTTTCACGTCGAGATTTTGAAACAGAAGTTTGGATTACATCGTACCACTGCGTCTAGACCGATTCTTCGATCCGCGTAACACTCGCTGATAATAATCGAGGAAACTAGTGACAACAAACATTTTTGTGGGAAATTTAATGCTCTTTAATTGTTAAACGAACATTTTTTTTATAAAGTTTATATTTCATTAGATATTTGCAAAAAAAAACTAAAACTTGGATTTATTTCTAAGTTAGCGGCGCTGGCTCACATTGACTGAGAACTGGGATATATGCCATTCAAAGAACACTGACTTGACGTACAATACAAAAATAACTACCAAAATTCTATATAAGCTTTCGAAAATTCTATAAAATATTTTAACAGAAAACAAAACCGATTTCAAAAAAGTCTATTCTAAAAAACTGCACTAAATAGTAAAATTATTAAAAATTATTAAATTATTATTAATTATTAGTTATTAATTCTTACTTAGAGCACAATCAATTTATTAGGCCCATAATATACAATTATTGTTATTTTTGGAGTCGGTGCCAGCCAAGGTTTACAAACGTATAACGAAGTAGCGTAGGTATACATCCCTAATTGCATTCGAATAGAAGTGCAATAATAACAAAAAATGTATATTATTGGCCTAATAAATTGATTGTAATCTAGTAGGTAAGTAAGAATGAATAACGTAATTATTTTTTACTTGTTAGTTCAGTTTTTAGAATATAAAGTCGGTTTTGTTTTTTTGTTGAAAATATTTTATTTCTTGCTTTTCAGTGGATACTGCGTTCTGTATGTAACCTGTTTATCAAATACGAATATGGGTAGGCCTACTAGACGCGCTTCCTATATGAGGCAGATAGAGTTGTGACCGACTCACTCGCCATTTGTTGATATATCTGACGAGTTCCCCGGTATATCTTCGGAATCCAAGGTCCGATGCCAATAAAACTAAAATGGAACTAACTTGAAAATACCCCCTTTCCAACAAAAAGAGAATTTTTAAAATTGATTTATAAATGCCGGAGTTCTGAGGTAACAAACATAAAAAATGCAACCGAATTGAGAACCTCTTCCTTTTCTTGAAGTCGGTTAATAAAAATGACGTGGTATCAACATCACTGCCACTGTTAGAAGTGTTTTATAGATGTATAATAATTACATTTCAGGTGAAGCAGTCCTTGGAAGCCCTATCGTCCTTGCTGATAAACCAGAGTCCGTCGGCAGACGAGAATAGCTCGTCAGAAAGAGCAAATGAAATTCTATAGGGGTAAAGGAGTAACTACGAGTATATGCCAAAGAAGATCTAGTTTTAAGTTTGCTGGAGCCAGTTAACAAATGTAAAGTAGGATATATTATATATATACAGAATATTTATTGCATTACTATAAATATATAAAGTAACTATAATTGCTTTGATTATGTACCAAAATCGTACACCTATTATATAGGTAAGAAAGTACGTAAATATTACAAGGTGACAGTTACTACTTTCTGGCAATCACTACGAGAATGTT
>CAXKVY010007936.1:0-15661 GCA_964058915.1 Tetropium fuscum
CACCTAGTTGCAGCAGCGCTTTTATATTCAGAACATTTCGAAAAATATAATAATAAATTTCCTGAAAATTAATTGGACTTAACAGCTTATAACTTTTTTGATAAACAACGTTTGCGAACACAGCTAACAGTTTTGTATTCCAATATCGAGTGCAGAGCATTAAAAGGTGCAGTGCCTTTATTAAAATTTATAATTTCTAATAATTTAGAGGATACATTAGGAGAAACCAAAAAAATTATACAAATTCTGATGACTACGCCAATGACCACAGCAGAAGCTGAGCGTAGTTTTTCAACGTTAAAAAGGATAAAAACATTTTTAAGAAGTTCAATGTGCGAAGACAGATTAACAGCCCTTTCCATACTCTCGATAGAAAAAAGTTAATCTTCAATACCGGACTTCAACAACAAAGTAATCGAAAAGTTAGCGGCAAAAAAAGATCGGCGTTGTAATCTCCAATTTAGGAAAATGCAATAATGTAAGTTGCTCAGATTTTTATATTATGCCATTATTAATAATTAGATACTACTAGAGCTAATTTAATTGTTTTTGGTTTTTCTCTGTTATATTATTTTATATATTGGTCGTAATTCATGCAGCACAACCAATAACAATGGCCACGAGCCGCCACTGAGTATATTACTGACATTTTGGAACCACATGTTGTGCCTTTTGTCCCATTTATTGGAAAGAATTCCATGCTAATGCATGATAATGCCCGTCCACATGTGGCAAGAATCGTTTCCTAGTATTTGGATCAGGTTGATGTTAAGCGTATGGTGTGGCCTGCAAGAAGCCCAGATCTTAACCCTATCGAACACGTTTGGGACATGGTAGGAAGACGTGTTCGAGCCCAAGTTCCTGCTCCTATGAACCTAAGGGAGCTTAGTGCAGCTCTCGTACAAGCATGGGATGAATGTGACCAAGATGCCATTCGTCATTTATTTGAGGCGATGCCAAGACGCATGGAAGCTCTAATTCTTGCTCGGGGAGGCAATACAAGATAGTAACTGTTTTTTTAAGTTTATTTTTGTTGTTAATTTTAAAATATTGTTACATTCATTATCGAGAAATTTTGTATATTGGTTCTTTGCTTGTGAAGTTAAAAGTTAATGTTAATTATAAATTGAAAAACTATGTCATTATTTTAATTAATCATATCTTCCCTATTAATAGAGATATTGACATGAATTAAAAAATGAAATGTTAAGAAGAGACTACGCTCCAAGAAGAGCTACGCTGTTAAGAAGAGACTACGTACCAAAATGAAAATCTTGGTACAGAACTTTAGTTTTTCATCTTTTTATTGCTTGCGCTTACCACAGTGTTGCAAACTTTATGCAAAAATCCAATGTAATTGGAATACCTTGTATATGGTCAAAATTTAATATTGACCTGAAATTCAGTAGCACATCTGCATTCCGCACGAACAAACCTATAATTTCAAAAAAAATCATGTAAATAGAACCTATAGTTAGGAAAATATTTTCAAATGAATTTTTGATAAATTTTAGATGGATATAATTTTGACGATTTTTGACGATAGAGTGTATATTTATTTAATAAATGTGGTAATATATATATATATATATATATATATATATATATATATATATATATATATATATATATATATATATATATATATATATATATATATATATATATATATATATATATAATGTATATATGTATAAACTTAAACATCTTTAAGATTAGAAAAACTTAGGAAATAGCTTCGGCCATCTTTCTGAATGTGTCGGGAAAAGATGCCTCACTAGCAGGTATAAATACCCTCATATAAATAATATAATTATCATAAAATATAAGAAAATAATACAATATTAAATTCATAAAATATTTTTGATGAAAAAAACTGTTTTCACCCATAAAACACTAATTTTTTTCCCATTGTTGTATCTACTTTGCTACACAAATCATATAGGTTCTCGTATTTGGAGCAGATTTCATGTGACCATTCTTTATCAGGCTTTCCAGTATTTTCGTACTTTTCCCCACATTCCACGCAGAGCCGTATTCCTCGCTTATTTCTGTTCCTATTCTTTATAAGGCACATTTTCCTCGGATTGTGTATCCCAATATTTTTCATTGTTTTTCTTTTGGCTCATCTTCTTCTTTTGAATATTCTTTTGTGCCATCGCTTTCTTTTTATTTTAGCTTGTTTTTCTTGGCAATATTTCAAAATTTTGTGGTTGTCATCACCGATACAACTTGCTGGGAACGTTTCCGTGAACGTGAAATACCCAGGTAGATACTACGTAAATCCTATGTAATGTGTATTCCACTCATAATTTATAGGGTGCTATATTATCATAATATCGACGCAGTCAAGGCAGAACGGCATAAACGCCATTTCAGTAACTCTTCGGGAGACACAAAAACCCTTATAGTTTTTTTTCTTAATTATCAGATGTTTCACCATTTAATTTTATATAAAAAGAAATTTTTTAAAATATTTTAACGTATTTTGGATTCAAGGATTTTGAGTTTTACAATTACCATTCAATTAAAAGACAAATTAAGTCTTTTATGCCAACCCGGTTTGAAGGTTATCAACTCATGCCAAATTTATCATGTTGCTTAAGTCATTACTCTTAAAAATTTTTGAGTTGTTCGGCGCTTAGGTGGAGTTAAGCCAAGTCAGTTTTGTTATTATCATTTCGAATGGTAGACGCTTATGTCTAAGCTATGCTTACTAAAAAACTGACTATAATAAAAAAAATTCTTATAATTTTATGAAAATATAAATCGTAACAACTTAACAACTATAAAATTAAAATATTTTTGAACATAACACAAAATTAACTTTGATTTGTACTATATAAATATGAAGAACACAACATAATTTTTGGTAATAGAAAAGTCATTAATAAAATATAAAACATTTAAAAGTCTTCAATATCTGTTTCGGGTAAATCAGGAATATTGTTGCTTGATTTTAGAGTCAAATACTCACAATGGTATTTGGAATCAATGTCACCATTTTCGCACATTTTTCTTAAACTTGCATATTTTTTACCACTTATTACAATTTCATTATTATAGGCTCCTTTAACACAGTCTGATTTTATTTCCAACTCAAAGCTGTATTCCAAATCATTACAAAAAGAGGTTTTATAAATTACCCGTTTAGAATTTGACAAAAATGTAGCAGTCTTTATTTCTGTCAATTTGACTTCTTTAGATATTTTTGACGTTTGAATAGATTTAAAATCAAGAAAATTTTTGAATTTTTGCTCTTTAATTATGTAAGGTTCGGGTTTAATTCGTGCATTCCTCATTAAGGTTGGCCATTCTGAGGGAGCCTGGACAATTTTATTTTTTAAACTTTTTTCGATGACGCCGTGCATCGAATCTACCGGCATATAGGTGTGTCCAGTTATGAGAAATGTTAGCTTGACTTTTTCTATGTATTGCGATCGATCCAAAAAATATCTGATCATGGCCAACATAATTTTATTTTTGTTCTGACCACTACAATTGTCACAATACAGTGATAGTTCCTTGTAAATTCTTTGATTGTCGATATCTTGCAAATAATTATATAAATTCGTACAAATTTCATTGCTACCTCATTTTCCTTCTTTTTTGGGCCATAAATAACAATAACCTCTTTTCGAATTAGTTTCATAAACAGTAAAGTTGTAGACTGCATATTTTCTATAATATCCAAGAGTCATACTGTCCCCATGGGGAGTCGCTAGAACCTTTTGGAGGTCAAAACTAGCTACAAGGAATTCATTTTCTGAAGAAGATGCGGCTTGCTCTGTAATAACAAATTTCTTCACAGCCTCCTTTTCGTTTATGTGGTTGTTATGGGCTAAATTATCAGCCTCAGCCCTGTTTTCTTTATTGTTCTCATACTTGTGACAATAAATGCATTTATCCTTACGGGGAACATGGATTCCAATGTTATAATTACTCTTGAGCAATTCCATAAATTTATTGATTTTAAGATGGACTAACTTATTTCCCTCTTGTCGTTTTAAGTACATACGATACAAATTATTGAAGCTCTTTATATCGGAAGGTAAATATTTTCTTGCGGTCGTATTACGACAGTAATGGGATGGAACCAGAGGCAATGCTTCAATAAACTCTTTAAATTTCTCAAGTTGATCTTGGGTAGTTTTGTTATGCGGAACATGTCTTCCTCGTAGGTTAAGTTCGTAATGCCTCTTTGGCTCCTTATTGGATAATACCGTGCGCATTAATCTATGTGAAATTGCCAACGTTTTTAGAATGAACTGCAGACAGACATATGTTTTTCTGTTTTTTTTAACAAAAAGTATTTATTTGTTACTGTCCTCTTTCTAACTCCTTTGTTACTTCGTTTTCTTTTAATTTCAGTCACTTCCACACAATCATTTAGAAACATCTTTTGCTTTTTACTGTCAGCCAATTGCCAATAGTAGTTAAAGATTTGTTCGCGTTCTTCCTCGGTAAATTTGCGGCAATCGTTTTGACATTTTTCTGTACAAGGATTGGGTAACACTTTCTTTGCTGTTATTGTTTTTCCCACTGAATTTATGTACTCTTCGCCTCTATCTTTTAGAACCCGCCTCTTCTTTCTTACAGTAAGTCCTTTTTTGTTTGCATGACTGGCGACAATTTTCTCTTCCTTATAAACGCGAGGCAGAGGTCGATTCTGAGGAATCTTCAGAGTCAGCATCACTTAATTCGGTAGGTTCAAAGGTTGGGTCCACATCGGTGTCTGATAGATTTGTTATATCTTCATCAAGGGTATCCTTACCACTTTGTCCAGTAGCAATTTCTTGATTAGTTGGATTACGCTCGTCAACTTCCTCACCGGCAATCGAAACCAATGAATCTTGATAACTGACAGTTTCTTTTACATCAGTGATTATGTCCATTGCAAGTGATTGTGGCAAGGCGTTGGTATCGTTAAGTTTAGTGGTATCAATATTGCATAAACTAGAACTATAAATATTACCATGCGGTCGAATTAATCCATTGTGTCAGTCTCATAAAAATATTCAGGTACAATAGTTGAATTGGTGAAACTAGTGACTTCTGGAGCTTGAAGTATTGTTAGCGTTTGAGGTTCAGCCGGCATTAAATCGTTTTCATTATATGATATTTCCATGTCATTTTTTTTCCATTATGACCATGCAAATTTTGAATATTATCTGGGATGGAATGCCCCAAGTCCTTGTTTATTTGGAGCAACTCAAAAATTCTGTCTGTTCTTGACCCATTTATCTAAAACAGAACAGACGTAACGACATAAGCGCCAACATCAGAACAACTAATTTATGCATTTTTAAGCAGCTATGTTTCACCAAATAACAATTTAATATTACCTTACAATACAGACTAGCTATGTAAATAAAAACTCAATCAGGAATTATCAAAATAATGTATAAAAACTGAAAACCCGTTTGCAATAGTATTCTAATGGTCGTAAGGTGCTTATGCCAAATCGGTTTTAATATAGTCCAGTTTGGCATAAGCGCCACCAACTTCTGACAAGAATAAAGCCATGATAAATTAAATTACAGTAAAATACACAGCTTAGAACTATTCTCTCCTTAGACTCTAACAAAAATTATACAAATATAAACTTACTATTTGGGTATTTCCAGCTGCAAACAGCAACACAACAACACCGTGCTAAAGCAATGGAAGACAAACTACGTTTTCATGATCAACATCAAGGTCGCTTATGCGTGCATTTGAAGCAAAATAATTTCTTTTTTTTGTCGTTTATGCCAGTGGCATAGAAATATCCGCCTTAAAATTAGCTTTCTAGCGATACGAATATCTCAATTTCACGTTTTTTGGCGCTTATGCCGTTCTGCCTTGACCGCGTCGATATTAGCTTTATTATTATTGGTTACAATAAATAATAATAATAAATGTCGTTTTTGTACATAATAAATAGGTACTGTATAATTTTTATATAATGTACAGTTTTGATATTTGTTCCATTTGATAATAAATAAAACCATTTTAAACTAATTGACAATACGGAGAAATAAAAATTTTCATGGCCATTAGATTTTTTTACTATTTTATTCATTATAATTTACCGATACTTAAAGATTTATAATGGATATTGAATTATTTTCTTTGTTCTTAATTATGAAAAAAACCTATCAGCTGATACTAATGAATATCCAGTAATATATACCTAATAATAGATACCACTTAAATTGTTTGTATCAGTTCTGATGTTCATGCTGTTAGGATTTTTGTTTATTTCACAAAAGTAAGTTAGCTCTTTATAATTGCATAAATATACCAGTTCTAGATACAGAAACTACATTAATCATTGATCCTTCTTTTGCAGGTGCGATGTGCATTCGGCCATGGATGTACTCCTTAGTACCGCATCAATAATGAATTTATGCCTCATATCTCTGGATAGGTACTGGAGTATCACTCAAGCTGTTGAATATCTAAAGAAACGCACACCCTTTCGAGCAGTGGTCATGATTGGATCAGTCTGGTTACTATCAGCCCTTATTTGCATACCACCACTACTTGGTTGGAAAGTAGAACGGGCGCCAGAAGAACAATATTCCAAATGTCAAGTAAGATTTAATTTTAGCTCCAGTATTATTTAGTAACAAAACATAAATTAATTGTATATATATATATATATATATATATATATATATATATATATATATATATATATATATATATATATATATATATATATATATATATATATATATATATATATATATATATATATATATATATATACATATATATATATATATATATCTATATATATATATATATATATATATATATATATATATATATATATATATATATATATATATATATATATATATATATATATAAGCAAATAGACGAATAAGAAGGAAAACACACTTACCAGTGCTATATCTGGACATACATACGGAAATGAACCACTATACACACGAAAACGAACCACTTAGAAGTTGTACAAGTTCTTTCACTTTTCTCGAGGATCTTCAGAGCAGTATACGATTTATTTCAGTGATCATTTATACTTGAATTTTAAATTCAAGTATAAATGGTCACTTTTCTTGAAATCAAGTATAAATGATCACTGAAATAAATCGTATACTGCTCTGAAGATCCTCAAGAAAGGTGAAGGAACTTGTACAACTTCTAAGTGGTTCGTATTCGTGTGTATAGTGGTTCATTTCCGTATGTATGTCCAGATATAACACTGGTAAGTGTGTTTTCCTTCTTATTCGTCTATTTGCTTATTTCTATGTAATGAAATGCTACAAACCCAAGATTTCACAAAACAAATATGAATAGCAAAGAATTTCAAAGCTAATATATATATATATATATATATATATATATATATATATATATATATATATATATATATATATATATATATATATATATATATATATATATATATATATATATATATATATATATATATATATTCCTTGCGGCGGAAACCGAGATCCGTTTTGGTATATACTTGCGTAATCCGAGATCATGAGATCCAAAGTCCGGATCTCGGAACGAACCAAACTGTTTTTCAAGCTAGTTAGGGAGGAAACACATACAAAAACGGAATTTTTATCCGGTACTCACTTTCCTTATTTTACCCGAGTATAAATATTTATAGTTTTGTTACAATACTCCCAGCTGGCGCTTCGGTCAAATTCGTATTTAAATGTAACGGAAATATCCTTGAATGTGAGATCCGACAATATGACAACATTGCATATGGATCTCGCTTTAAACGACAGTTATAATGGTATATAAAATTGGATCTCGCGACGTGCGAAGCCTGCCATACGCGTGCGAGTATATACTAATATGACGGATGAAATTTGCGGTTTGCCGTGGTTTCAAATTTTATTGTTTTAACGGTGTTGTCCACGTTAAGGACCTAACCTTACTGTTTAAAGTCAAGTGTACAATCTCATGGTTCGATTGTTGTAAATAATTAGATCTAGGTTATCATGTCAAGAAGTAGCAGAACAAAAATAATTATGCAAATGGGAACTGAACAGTGAGAAGATTTTAGTGAAGAATAGATACTGTTTAGAATGAGTAATAATCCTTTTACTCATTCTAAACTGTTAGTTCTAAAATAACTTTACAATTAAAAATATAACTGCCTATAAGAAAGTGGGATTTGAAGTTTTCCAGTTTCTAAAACTTTTTCAAATAACACAACTAACCCAAATATCTATGATTCCTTGATAGCGTATTAATCAACCCATGTTTACTCAATTTTGCCATAATTGTATCATTTTCATATCTCTTTCGATTTCCGAGATCCTCAGAGATATTTATTTAAAATTTGAATTACTCTGTACACATATTTCGAACATACAGCAATGAAATTAATATTTCGGAAGTAACAACACGAAAGATAATAAAGGGGAAAGATCAAAATAAACTAGGTATGTCAAACATCACGGTGATGAGGTTACCACAAAAGATGATACTAATAAATCAAAAATAAAGCAGACGAAACTGAGACGCACACCAGAGCAAAAGAGCGTAACAACTACTTACTTTAAAAACAATATAAAAATGAAGATTGGTATTTTTATTATTAGGATATAAAATGTTATTGCCTTGACGTCTTATGCTTTAACCATGCACATTATGCTTTATTAAAATAATAAATTACTTTCATTTGATAATAATAGGGAACATAACTAAAATTTTGAATGTAAAAATAATATTAAAAAACATAGCGTAACATTGTAATGAAATTTGTACTTCACAACAAAACAAGATTTCTAATTCCGCGCGATCAGTATGAAGAATCCAAACACCGATAAAATTGACGCCGACCGAAACGAGCTGTGACGTCACAGTCTACAATATTCGGTAGGCCTTGCGCCGAAAAGCGGCCGAATAAACTATGAAAACAAGCGGTCGAGTGCTGGGATCTCCCGTAGCCGACCGAATCGGTCTTCTCGTAGTTTGTAAATTGTAGAATGTGGTGTCACGACTTTGTCCTGTTTGAAACGGTTCGCTCGGGCGCGATACTTTAATAATTTAAAGTCTCGTGCTTTAATAACAAATTTATTATTGGGAATCAAGGCGTCATATTTTGCGTATCTTATTTTTCAGTATATATATTCAGTATATATATATTTCAGTGGCTTTCGCGGCCGCAATTCATTATATGATGGTTTCTCGGGTATTGCCGCGTTGAAAGAACGTACGTCGTCGGCAACAATAAGCCCGCGCACAATTCTGTTGATAATGTTGACATAATATAATAATTAGTGTTTATAATAATATATATATATATATATATATATATATATATTTTATAATAATATTTTAGTGTTATCATTCTTACTACTGGATAGGGCTGGAACCTTTGATGTAACTGTAACACTCGGAGTAGTTTCCACAAACACCAAAACACTTTCACTTCGCTCGACGCGCGTTTCGCCAACCAAGTTGGCATCATCCGGAGACGATTAAAACTGTGCTGATGCTGTGGGATGATGCCAACTTGGTTGGCAAAACGCGCGTCGAGCGAAGTGAGTGTTTTGGTGTTTGTGGAAACTACTCTGAGTGTTATCATTCTTATATTAACTATAACAACATTTTGAAAAAACGGTAATATTTTTGTCATCAATATTTTGTCACTTGTCAACAAAGAACACTCATTTATTTTATTGTATCCTAGTTTTTGTATTAAAAGTTGGTATTATTTTAGATTTTCATGACACCTATAACAACTCTTCTTAATATTTTTCTTTGAAAAAACAGTTTCATTGTTCGTAAATACTCATTATAGTTAAATCAAATATATCTGTTTATACACAAAAACAAGGTGAGATCCGTCGAGTAGGCAACACTGCATGATCTCGTTTTCCATAGTACTACCAATATATATTGTGTGTATATTAAAAGGGATCTCGTATTCTTATTATTTGGAAGGACCCCACAATGTTCGATTTTATATCAAACATAAAATTCGTCATTTTTAGAAAAAAATCATATCTATTACCATTTTCTGAAAATTATATCATTAAAACCCAGTTTGCCCGTTGTGCATATTATCTATTAATAGATGTGGATCTCGAATTGTAGCAAAAGTACATGGATCTCGGTTTCCTCATTTAGGTGTATATATATATATATATATATATATATATATATATATATATATATATATATATATATATATAATATATAACCACTATACACTATATGGCTCGTCTCCGTATGTATGTCCAGATATAGCACTGGTAAGTGTGTTTTCCTTCTTATTCGTCTATTTGCTTATTTCTATGTAATGCAATGCTACAAACCCAAGATTACTTTTCACAAAACAAATATGAATAGCAAAGAATTTCAAAGCTAATATATATATATATATATATATATATATATATATATATATATATATATATATATATATATATATATATATATATATATATATATATATATATACATACATATATATATATATATATATATATATATATATATATATATATATATATATATATATATATATATATATATATTAGCTTTGAAGTTCTTTGCTATTCTTATTTGTATTGTGAAAAGTATCTTGGGTTTGTAGCAATTCATTACATAGATAAATAAGCAAATAGACGAATAATAAGGAAGACACACTTACCAGTAGTTGATATCTGGACGACATACACACGGAACCGAACCACTTAGAAGATGTACAAGTTCTTTCACCTTCAATCGTCTTCGGATCTTCCATCGTACATTGAGGAACAAATCGTACATAACTCTGAAGATTACTTTTCGCAAAACGAATATGAATAGCAAAGAACTTCGAAGTTATATATATATATATATATATATATATATATATATATATATATATATATATATATATATATATATATATATATATATATATATATATATATATATATATATATATATATATATATATATATATATATATATATATATATATATATATATGTATATATATGTATATATATATATATATATATATATATATATATATATATATATATATATATATATGTATATATATATATATATATATATATATATATATATATATATATATATGTATATATATATATATATATATATATATATATATATATATATATATATATATATATATATATATATATATATATATATATATATATATATATATATATATATATATATATTTTGTGAAAAGTAATCTTGGGTTTGTAGCATTTCATTACATTATAGTAATGAAATGCTACAAACCCAAGATTACTTTTCACAAAATAAATATGAATAGCAAAGAATTTCAAAGCTAATATATATATATATATATATATATATATATATATATATATATATATATATATATATATATATATATATATATATATATATATATATATATATATATATATATATATGTTATATCGCTCGTCGCGGAAATAACTTTTTAAAACTTTATGAACAGAAATGGACAGTTCCAACACTAGCCTGACGATAGATATATATGAGTGAGTTAAAGTTTTAGACTTTACTGCTTGAATATAGGGACTACACTAGTAACTATATAATACTACGATTGTATTGCGATGCTTGCCTAAGCTGATTGAGCAGGAAGTTTATAATTACAGTGTTTTGAGAACTAAACTTATATCTAACGCAAAAGCATTGTAATATGATATCAGGGTAAGTGGTTATCTTTTGCTACATTGGCAAAAGCATAACTTGTGAATAACAAGTGTATTTATATTTCTGCTATATTATACTTGTCTTGATATTATATAACTTCATATTATATAACTGCCTTCTCATAGATAAAGTTTTTACGTGTTATACAGCAACTTTTATTAGAAGTTATATAAAATAATAACATGTTAAAATATAATAAAATGGCAATATATAAGTACAAACAAAATATTTTTTGTCAATTTAGTTCAATGTCTTCTTCTGATAGTCCTTCTTCGGGATGGATAGACGATCGTCTTCTTGGGAGAATGTTTGCGAAACTGACGAAAGTTCGTCTAGGTCTCGATGGTGGAGAGCGATGATGGCTAATCTCCTTTTTCTTCTACATTTACATGTTATGTTCAGGACAACTAGTAATATTATCAGTGTGGTAATAAAATACGTAAACCATGAAGTGTGCTTCTTTACTTCTGGTTGATTTATAAAATCGTCTAGATTGCGGGAATTTCAAGTTCTTCGAGGTTAAGGTTGGTTTCTGCTTGTCTGGAATGCCACTACAACAATCATACCGTATTACGACTGGATGTGGATTGTAGTTGCATTCTTTGAGTTCTTTGACGTTGTATCCTTCGCTGGAGACTAGGGATTTTGTAGCAAGGAATGTAATTTTTTTGTTAATCTGGCTTCATATACGGCATCGTTATCTATTTGGTAGGCAAATAGATTGGAACATAACTTTATTCTCAAGTACAACGGTTTACACAAATTTGGATCTTGGATGGGTAGATACATTAAAGAATCATCATCTTTCGCGATATATTTGTCAGTTATAGGCAAAATATGATGTAATACAGTTCCATTATCCAAGATAGGGATCGGATAAAAACGCTGTAATGTATTTTTTTTTGTTTATTTAAAATACCAGATCAATAAATTAATGTTATACATGGTACTGTTTAATATGACGGTACATAACAATTAAAAATAAGGACAAAAATATACATTTGGTTTAACCTAACATTAGTAGAACACTATTCGGAATCGCTACTGGAGAGCAAGATATCTTGTGGTAGTCGGTTTTTAAGTCTATTATTACGAGTCTTTTCACTTAGGTTTAAATTTCTGGCACTGATACAGTTGTTTGTAGTTTCGAAGAAGGTTTTTGCACATGATTTTATGAAGACTTCAATTTGTGGCACGTCAAGCTCCCGATGGATTTGATTGTTTCTTATGAACCACTGAGCATTTACTGCTATTCTTAAAACTTTATTTTGAAATGTTTGCACCTTTTTAATATTTGTTTTGCTAGCAGTTCCCCATATCAGGCAGCCGTAAGTTACCAAAGGCCTTAAGATAGATTTATATACTAATGTGGCGCATTTAACTCTGAATTTGGATTTTCGGTTAATAATGGGATATAGCATTGATAACCGGGCGTAACCTTCACTAAGTTTCTTGTTAATGTGAAAACTCCATGTTAGTCGTTTGTCTAAGTAGACTCCTATATATTTAATTGCACTGTCTGCAGGATTCCATATTATTTCCTCGTCGTTGATAATAATATTATTGGGGTTTTGAGGTCTCCTTAGGGTGAATATTTTAGCTTCACATGTGGATGGATTTAATTTTAGTGTTTCCATTTTATAAACCAGTCCTCTAAAATATTAAGTGCATTTTGCAGTTTTTTGCAGCAGTATGGATATCAGGATCTTGTGTTATAATTGCGGTGTCATCTGCATACACGGTTATTGTGGATGTCGGTGGTTGAGGTATATCATGCACAAATATATTAAATAGTATGGGACCCAAAATTGAGCCTTGCGGTATTCCTGCGTTGATTTGTTTATTATCCGATAAGCAGTTGTTGATTCTGACACAAAAGGTCCTGGTTGTTACAAATGATGCAATGACATTGGTGAGGAATGCAGGTGAGTTTATACTAATTAACTTGAATAGTAGTCCGTTTAACCATACCTTATCAAATGCTTGGGCTACGTCCAGGAATGCAACCGTTGTATGATTTTTATTTTCGAATCCGGTGGCGATAATTTTATAGATGTGTAATATTTGCTGTGTTGTTGAGTGGTTCGGGCGGAATCCAAATTGGTAGTTGGGTAAGATGTTGTTTTCTTGTAAGAAGTCGCTCAGTCTGGATTGTATTATTTTCTCGAAAAGTTTAGATATGGTTGTAAGCTAATTGGTCTGTAATTTTCAGGTTTAGTTTTATCTTTACCAGGTTTGTTGAAAAGAATTATTTCAGCATGTTTCCATTCGTTCGGAAAGTATCCTATTGTTAGGCAACGATTGAATAAAGCAGCGAGAAAGGCCAGAGATTTCATTGTAAGATTTTTTAGACCAATATTTGGAATAAGATCGTGTCCTGGAAATTTCTTTAAAGGAAGGGAATTTATATGGTTTTGTATTTCCCTGGGGTTTGTGAATAATATATCATTTTGGTTGAGGTTCATAGGTAAGGAGTTATTTACACATTCTATCGTTGTTCTTGTAAATTCATTATTATTGTCATTCAGGCAAAATATATTTTCTAGATGTGAGGCGAACGCTTGACATTTTTCTGCGTCACTGCATAATTCTTTCGTTGTTGATTTGTAATGGTGGGATAATTGTTGGTTGTCTCAGTAGTCTCTTTGTAGCTTTCCACATTGAAGGATCTCCTGGCTCTATATCCGCTAGATATTTTTGATAAGAAAGAAACCTATGATTTTCCAGCTCCCACTTAACTTGTGTAATAGCGTTAAGTTCAATTTTATATCTGCGAAGTCTTGTTCGCATCCAGAGTCTTCTAAGCTTATGCTTTTGCCTTATTAATTGTAGTATTTTTCTGGGGGGTGTAGGTTATTGTTATGTCTGGCACGATTACTGTAATTTTTTGTTAAAGTGTTAATTGCTGTCACGATATTTTTTGTAATATCTGCTACATCTTCTTTTCTTTTTAGGTTAGAGTCTTTCAGCAGTCGGTCTAGGTCAATTTTAAATTTTTCCCACTCCACATAACTATTTATTAGTCTGGGTGTGGGCGTATTTAATATCGGCAATTCTATAAATGTGGATAGAGTTGGGAGGTGATCAGAGTCCAGTTCAGTGTAGACATTGGTATAAATTGGTCTTGGAAAATTTTTTGAAGTAGAATGAATGTCCAATATATCTGGTTGATGATCTTGGCGATATGGGTAATACGTTGGTGTATTAGGAGTAGTCACCTGAATACCATGGTTTGTGGTTACATTGGGAAGCCGTATGCCATTTGGGTTGGTAACGCGGCAATTCCAGGCAGTATTTTTACATTTAAGATCTCCTAGGACCTGTAGCCTGATTGTTGTCGACCAGGGTAATAATATCTCTATCGTTTAGACGTATAGGTTGTAAATAAGCGGAAACTATGGTAATTGCGTTATTATCATAAAGTTTCAGTTCAATAGATGTCGCTTCAATGTGGTGTAGCTTAGAGACCCTTCAATGAGAGTCTGGCCAAGGCAGCCATTTTATATTACAATTCGTGGCGCCAAATTTAAAAAGTTTAGAAATGATTTTACTGCAAACATTCGCACCAATACACGTGGATATGCGTTATAAAATAAAAGGTTTAAAAAATGAGTAGTACTGCTTCTACTAACTTACCAGTAAAATATGTATTTTCATGAATAATAAGAATGGGACGAACACTCTACAATAATTATTATCAAACAATTTATTTTCAGAATAAAATACAAGAATAAAAAGATTATTTCACAACACTATGCATAGCCATACTTTTACTATCATTGGCGGTTATTTTTTGTATTTTTTTTACAGTTCACTATTAATCTAAACACTATAAATCTATTAATTAATTTAGTTTTAGAATTATGACAGTTCAGAATGTGAGCCGCTTCAACGACCTTGCCCAATAAAAATTGGTGTGGATTGTTAGTTTCGTCTCTATTTTTTATGATTTCCTTATATTTTCGAGAAATATATTCTA
>CAXKVY010007937.1:0-22159 GCA_964058915.1 Tetropium fuscum
TCATAATACCTTTATATACAACATTACAAATAAACAATTTTTCGGCCATATACTTATACATAATATCACGACTCGAGTCTGATAACCGCAGCGCCTAAATCTATTCGAGGCGTGCTTTTTTAGTTGGAATCTCTATTTCTGCGTCGCTACCAGTTGATTCGTCTTCGCTTTCATATTCCCAATATGAATCTGGGTCACTATTTTTCAAATTTTCATTTTGCATTTTCAAGTTTGCATACAAAAAATTGCTGCAAGCATCGTCATGCACCCCCGATCTGCGTTTATTAAAAATTGAGGAAATTAGATTAAGATTGTTCAGTAGAAGGAAAAAAGTACTATTTATTGTATAGATCAAGAATAAACACGCAGTACTTACGGCAGCTTCAGTAAATTAATGTACAGGCGATAACGGGATTTTTTTGTATTTATTTTCCACTCAAACAGAATGATGCAGTCTGGAGAGATAACCTTCTTGGTGCACTGCACCCGTCGGAAAAGTTGAGAAAATGTCACTAATGTCAGGCTGATATATTCCTGAGCTCCGATTTCATTCCCCTCCTCACCTTGCCGTCATCACCCGCGCGAGAAGAGAGGGTAGAGTCCACGCCCACTCTTCTGCCGCTGGAGATACTGGCGAGAGAAAATAAAATTTCCCAGCGTCCCAGCTCGCGCGCGTATGAAAACTATTGGTGCGATCGGGAATTATTATTTTTTTAATTAATAGGGGAAAGCTTCACCTTGAGAATGAGACCTGGCTTAAGGGCGTAGGACGTCTTCTCGCCCTTCTACAGGGCTTTAACCTAGGTTCGACGCCGTGACGTCCCTAATGAACGAAATCGGTATTTTTTTTTCAGTAAAGTTTATACAATTGCCCAACTTTTTCAATATGATAGGCGCCCCTCCCACCTCCTTCCCATAACAAAAAAATAAACAAAAAAATAACGTTTTTATTTTCACCCCCCACGCCCTTGTTTTTGAGTTTTGTTTTTTTTTTCAAGCTGGTCGATTTCTTATAAAAAACAAAAAGAATCCATTTTTATTTTTTAAAATTGGTTCATCAGGGCCGGAGATACACCCGTTTAACTCTTTTCCACCCCCGCGTAATCTAAAAAAAACCTATTTTTACAATATTTGAGGGGCCGCGCGCGCCCCCTGGTGGACAACAATTACCGGAAAAAGTTTCCAGGGAACATTATTAACAAGTTGGAATAAAAATTTTTCAAAAAAGTCACTTCCGTTTGCAAACTTAGATCCGCTCCACGAATTATATTGTAAATTATTTGGTATATTTTTGAGTATTCTGTATTTTATGTTCCTGTTATTTAACTTATAAATTAATATAAGACGAGAAGATATTTATTTATTGGACTCACGTTTCATCTGTTAAAAACATATTTTTAGTATTGTAAGTTTTATATTTTGATTTTTTTTAAGTATTTAGTTTAAGTATTTAAGTTGAGTATTTAGTTTAAAAAAGTTCCATATTCTGTATTTTAAGTTTATCTTTTTGCTATTTCACATATTCATGACTACAGAGTATTTATGTATGTGACTGACAACGTTTTACCTGTTCAATATTGAAAATTTTGAATAAAATATGAAATTATAGAGCGCATATTTTATTGCAATAGTTCTGAGGCTGCTTTAGGATATTTTTTTTGTTAAAAATAAACATTTAAATTAGGGCTACAAATTTAAAAGGAAATCTTAAAATTTTTCTGAAAAGTTTCTGAGAACATTGGCAAAAACTAAAAAAATTACCTTTGGGGTGTTGCTGTGGATTTTCACAAGGCCATCATATCTTTATTTCTATTCCCCCGCAAAAAAAACTTGTTGAGCAAAGCCCAAACTTTAACACGCACGGTACCCATACTATAATATGATTCATACCTACTATCAACCTAGTGGATCTCTCTAAAGCATTTGATACTATAAATCATGGATTAATTGTGCTAAAGTTAATTATTATTTTTATTTTTTTTAATTTACTTAATTTTAATTTTAAATTTAAGTGATCGTTCTCAGAAAATTGTTATAAATAATACATATTTCTCAAATTTTAATACAAAATCAGGTGTATCATAGCAATCAATCTTTGGTTCATTGCTATTTATAATTTATACCGCTGATATTTTAAATTCTATTTCTGACTGCAAAGTGCAGGCTTATGCAGATGGTGCTTTACTCACACTTTCTTGTTATACAGCAAACACTAGTAGCTTTATGAATTCTGTACTTATTAATATTACTTATGCAATTGTCAACCGAGCATGACCGGGATTTCACTTAAGAATCCCAGTAAATCTAATCTAATGTTATTTGGTAGTAAAAAGAAGATTGATATTGTGAAAATTCATTTAAATGTTAATTTAAATAGTTTAATTTTGCCTACAGTAGAGGAGGCAAAGAGCCTTGGGATTTTTGTCTATGACCTCAGATTTAAGGGCCACATAAAACGACTTATGCAGGGGGCGTATTCTAGTTTAAAGTTAATTTTTGCTAGTCATCATACTTTAGTTTACGTAAAATGTTATGTGAGTCGCTTGTATTTAGTCAAGTACTGTGATTTATAGCTTCTGTCTTCGTGATCGGGAAGTGATCCTATTCGGGAAAATCGTATTCAGAATGTTCAGAATTCATGTTGACGCACCATATTTGGAATAAGAAAGTATGATCATATTTCTCATAAAATGAAGGAATATTGGAAAACTGGAATTAAGGAGGATGAAAACTGGCTCAATATGAATAATTGGAGAATTCATCGTCTTGCTACATTTGCTATTAAAATACCAGTTTTCCCCAATAATTCATCAGTACTTTTCAAAAACGGCGCTTAGTTCTCGGCTCGATCACCTAGCAGCAGTGTGTAAAGCAGCATAGTAAAAATAAAAAATGTATATATTATATTATTATTATATATATACATATATATATATATATATATATATATATATATATATATATATATATATATATATATATATATATATATATATATATATATATATATATATATATATATATATATATATATATATATATATATATATATATATATATACTCTCCCCGGCACAAAATTCCGTCACCCTAAAATTTTGCCCAATTTTGATGTTTTATAACTTTTTTATTTTTCATCTGATTTTCATAAATTTTTTATCAGTCTGTAGATCAGTTCATTGTGTGTCTTTTTAATTATTGTAATAAGTCATATTTTTCATCCAGGCAATATTATACAGGGGTAAATCAAAGTGTTGTTTTTTGTCGTAAACTCAAAACACCCTGTGGAAAAATTGAGGCGAATAATTTTGTTTACAAACTGTTTGCTGCCATCTTAGACGTATTGTAAACATTTTGTTTTTTGATTCATCCCATTATCTCATTTCTTCTGCGAGCAGCAAAATTTTAAATGAAACGCTGATTTCAAGCTTATTTTTATTAACAAAAACATCCACTAGGTATATCACAAAATTAACTAACAAAGACAAATTTTAATAACGTGTATGTCCTCCTCTCGCAGCAATGACAGCTTGCATTCTTCGTGGCATCGAATTAATAAGATTACTTATTCTGTCTTGAGGAATAGCCTGATATTCTTCTGTCAGCGCCAGCCGTAAGTCTTGCAAGGTTAGTGGTTGCACAGGACGGCGACGGAGTGCTCTTTTAAGAACATCCCAAAGATGTTCGATTGGGTTGAGATCCGGGCTACATGCGGGCCAGTCCAATCTTGGAAGTCCAACCTCATCCAGATATTCGCTCACTACCCGTGCAACGTGAGGTCTAGCATTATCATGCATTAATGTAAATTGGTTCCCAATGAAAGGAGCAAATGGAACAACAATTTCTTGGAGGATTTCCTCAATGTAACGGTGGGCGGTTAGTGCTCCATTTTCAACAAATACAAGGTCAGTACGTGCATCGGTAGAAATACCCGCCCAAACCATGACTGAACCACCGTAATATTGCAGTCGCTCAGATATGGTGCAGTCTGCATATCTTTCATTTCTACGTCTGTATACCCGTTCACGACCATCCGGCGACCTTAAACAAACCCTGGATTCATCTGTGAATAGTACGTTTCCCCACTGTTCTACAGTCCAGTCAGCATGCGCTCTTGCAAATCTCAGTCGGTGTTGTCGATGCCGAGGAAGCAATTTTGGACATACTGCTGGCCTTCGTGAATGCAATCCTGCTTCTAACAATCTTCTACGTATCGTTCTTTCACTTACACTTACTCGACGTACCATTTGCAAGTCATTTTTTAGATACACAGCAGTAGCTCTTCGATCTCTTAAAGAACTCATAATGACAAAGTGATCATCAGCTTGAGTGGTCATTCTCCTTCTGCCAGAGCCTTGCCGCCTAATAAAGTTTCCCGTCTGTAGATACCTATTCCAAACATCACAAACTGTAGACCGCGCAATTCCCAGAGTACTGGAGACATAACTCTTATTGCGGCCATCCTCTATTAAGGCAACAATTCTACCTACGTCTGCTGTAGTTACCATGATGACAACACACTAAATTAACTGTACTGTCAAATATTCTGTCACAATAACCGCGTATTTAGCCAACGTCGATGTTTTTTAATTAAAAATGATAAAATTAACAGCGTTTCATTTAAAATTTTGCTGCTCGCAGAAGAAATGAGATAATGGGATGAATCAAAAAACAAAATGTTTACAATACGTCTAAGATGGCAGCAAACAGTTTGTAAACAAAATTATTCGCCTCAATTTTTCCACAGGGTGTTTTGAGTTTACGACAAAAAACAACACTTTGATTTACCCCTGTATAATATTGCCTGGACGAAAAATATGACTTATTACAATAATTAAAAAGACACACAATGAACTGATCTACAGACTGGTAAAAAATTTATGAAAATCAGATGAAAAATAAAAAAGTTATAAAACATCAAAATTGGGCAAAATTTTAGGGTGACGGAATTTTGTGCCGGGGAGTGTATATATATATATATATATATATATATATATATATATATATATATATATATATATATATATATATATATATATATATATATATATATATATATATATATATATATATATATATATATATATATATATATATATATATATATATATATATATATATATATATATATATATATATATATATATATATATATATATATATATATATATATATATATATATATATATATATATATATATATAAACAAATTTAAATATGAATTTTAAAAATATTTATTCAGCAAATAATAGTGCAGTATTTACGTGTTCATTATCCGCACCTCCCTGTCTAACTGCTAAACATTCTTAATATATCCAGGGTGAAAATTGGATATTTTTCGAGAATTTTCGAAGAAACAATTAATACATACAACCAACAAATGATTTTAGTTTTGACTAAGCAAGCAATTTCTGTATCACTCCCTCTTTGAATGCTTCAGAACTCTATTGTATATATAATTCAATATTTTCCCGCATATAGTTGGAAAAAGTAGTTGTTTTTCAATAGGTTCAACAAGATTTTATGCATTTTAAAGTTTAACATCTTCTGGATAACTGTAAGCCTAATGCTTTTATATATAATATGTTCAAATAGAACAAATATAAATAGTAGACTAGGTTTGTGTATTCTAAGAATGAGTTCCGTCAAAAACTAATGTCATAAAACGTCACTGCAAGTGTTGGTGTATTGGTAATTTAAATTCAAGTATGAATGATCAATGAAATAAATCGTATACTGCTCTGAAGATCCTCAAGAAAGGTGAAAGAACTTGTACAACTTCTAAGTGGTTCGTTTTCATGTGCATAGTGATTCATTTCCGTATGAGTGTCCAGATATAGCACTGGTAAGTGTGTTTTCTTTCTTATTCGTCTAATTGCTTATTTCTATGTAATAAAATGCTACAAACCCAAGATTACTTTTCACAAAATATATATATATATATATATATATATATATATATATATATATATATATATATATATATATATATATATATATATATATATATATATATATATATATATATATATATATATATATATATATTTATATATATATATATATATCTATATATATATATATATATATATATATATATATATATATATATATATATATATATATATATAACAAATTTAAATATGAATTTTAAAAATATTTATTCAGCAAATAATAGTGCAGTATTTACGTGTTCATTATCCGCACCTCCCTGTCTAACTGCTAAACATTCTTAAGTTAACAGTTAATGTTACTATAATTAGTTTACGTTGTTGTACTTCTTTTTTGAAACGACTTATTTTTGAAGCTACTGGTATATTAAACTTTGAAATGTAAATATGGCTCATTTGGTTAAGTATGAGTAGCTGTAAGCTAGACTTCGTCTAAATGTGGTAGCATTGCGTTTCGCAATATGTTTCTTTCTCATTCATCGATTTTGTTTGTATATATTTTTTTGTAAGTTTATATACAATACAATACACCAAAATATTTGAAAAGAATCAATCTTATAATCGTGAAACAATATTAATTACCTTCACCTACATTGTTTTCTTCCCTAGGTAATGGCTGCAAACTTATTCCAGCAATATAAGGTCCAGCTTGCAAATTTTTCTTCTCTTTAATATTTTCCCTGGTATTGTATCTATAAACAGGAATTCTACTGGCAGTTTTACCCTTCTCTACAGGAATTCTACTGGCAGTTTTACCCTTCTCTGAATTTGACGGACATGGTGTTTGTTTTCGGTGCTGTGAAATTTGATTTGTGTTATTGATGCATTCAGGTTGATTTGGTGGATTGGAAACACGTTCTATGTTAGCATCAAAATATTGTGATGGTGTATTATTTAATCTAGATTTATTGACATCTCTTGTCAATCGTGTATACAAATTTAAGTTGGCCTCTTTCGTTATTCCTATTTCTGTGTGAATCCTTTGAGATATTTTCTGATTGAATTTAAATCTGTCACGTGGATTTTGTGTTTTTGTACAATGTAACAATTTATATTTCATCCCATTATTTTCTTTAGTATATGCCTGATTAGTCTGCAATGCGTTGTTAGGATTCTTGAGCTTAGAAGTACTGTACTTTTTTATTTCAAAAAATCGTACGTCATATGTATATTCCTTAACTATATTTTCAGTATCATGGAGTAAGTTTATGTAAAAGCTAAATTTTTTTTGCAAGGTATTATGTTTCAGACACATTTCTTTTTTTGGTTGCATATTTAATCCGCACACTGTTATAAAGCCTATTTGCATATGTTTAGTATACATCGCATTACTATTTATTTGCGTAAAGTATGACATTTTTTTAAATTGATCATTAATACCACTTGCAGAATGCTTGCTCTTATTCAAGCTCATATATAGGGATTGGTCAATAACGTCTGCATCAGCTTCTTCCAAAGGAAGGGATTTCAAACTCGCTGCATATGGGAGACCTTTACGCAATTTTTCATTTAAGACTGCTGCCCTTCCACATTTAGCAGGTCTGCAGGCCCTCAATAAATTATTAACACCTAGTTCTTGCAACCGTACTACTATATTTGGATTCATATGCTTTATTCCATCAGACTTCATCCTTGATTCCATTAGAGTGACGTCAAATTCCAAAGAAGAACATATTTTGGTTCGTGATAAAGGTATAATGCAATCTGGTTGTTTCACGATATTACTTGAGAATTGTTGATATTGGTTTTCAAAATCACGATCAGAACAATATTTATTTCTTTCCAAGTCTTTTTTATGTGTGCAAATTTTTGTTAAAGATTCACTAAATATATCATGTAGACTAATCTTATGTGTAGGCTTTCGTGTTTTCGGTTTAACTGTTAAGGATATAATTAACTCTTGCCCATCTTCTGTGGCGAAACACAAATTAGTAGTCTCGTATAGTTTAATCTTGGAAATACTTTTGCTGTCTGATTTTTTACATATCATAGGTATTTTACGTATTAAACTTTTACTGCTTGTTGTAGTATTATCCTTATTAGAATTAGCTTTTCTAATATCTTTGGAAGTTTTTGTTGATGAACCTACATTTGGTTCTTTCACCTTCAAATTTATTTCAATTTTAGATGAATATTTACCAGTTTTACTAATACATTGAGAAGGTTCTATTATTGATTTAGATGGATCATCTGGATCAAATATTATATTAATTCCTGGTTTTCCATGTTCATATCTTGAGCGAGAATGTGGTATATTGGATTTTTCATTACTTTTACTATTAATATTTTCTGTTGTGATGTTTATATTAAGAGCCTTATTATCACAGACAGTAGTTCGTGGTTGGTCTGCATTTAGACCTGATTTAACACTTGACTGGCCTTTTATTTTATATTTATCATGTGATATATCGCCGCTTTTGGATTCAGGTACAGTACCACTACCCAAGTCTGTTGAATGATCACTACTAAGTTTGGATCCGGAGCACTGACGTATTACTATCTGTACATCACCACGGTCATCATCTTGTTTTCCTTTTATACAAATAATTAGTTTACTAGTATCATCATCTCCCTAAAAATAACATGCATTATGTTTATATTTATGTATAAGTACAACTTGTTAATTATGTAAAATTATTATCAAAGTAAATTATAATACTGTATGTATTATAATATTCGATTCACCTATTACATAGGAAAAAAAATCTAAAGTGGTTGGTATTAAATATACATATCTTTATAATATCTATAATAAATAATAATAAAATGTATTGCACTATATTTAACTATATAGTCTGGTCAGTAAATCACCAAAAAGGGGTTGTAGAGGTAGAGTGCATGGAAGGAGGGAAATTTTCGCTTCAGGAATGTATTAGGGTTAGTTGTTAGGACATAAATATATTAAGTACCCGACCCTAGCCCGTCCGCTTTATGGGAGAGAGGGACAGGAAGATATTTTTTAATTTATCTACTTATAATTCGAAAACGGTGCGTCGCTTCGTAGCGAAAAGCTTCTTGCATAAAACTGAAACCTTATAAAATGTTATACACAATTCGTTCGATACACTTTTTTTCTGCAACCGTTTATATCTTATATCGATATCTTCTTTTTAAAGGTCATTTTTTTGTCACACGTCTTTTATCATAATTTTCATGGTAACTAACTCCTCGGCCGCATATATTTGTGACCTTTTAAACGTCCTTCAAGAAGTTGCATTGTTTGACCAATGTAGACTTCATCACATTGTTTACATGGAATTTCGTATATACAGTGTGTAGTTTTTTCAAGTGGATTTTTGTCTTTTAATGTTGTGTAAAGGAATTTTATGTTGTTTGTATTTTTGTGTGCTGTGTGAATATCATGTTTTTAAAATGTTTGCAATATTTTGTAATAGTTGTGGTATATATGGTAAAGCAATATATGTTTTACGAGTTATAGTTGTATTTATTAGTGGTGGTGGAGAATTGTAGTATTTGTGAATTCTGTTTTCGAAAATTTTGTTGACTAGAGAAAAAAGATAGGTAGTTATTATTTATTAAAACATTTTTTGCTTTTTCTATGCATTCTTTTCTAAAAATGGCAGACGTTAGTTTTATTCATCTCTCTGCAATACCAATTATTACAGTTTTTTAATGTTGTAAGGGTTTTTTGAGTTGAAATTGGTATTTGGCTACCGGACCATATTGTTTTTGTATTATTTTATTTTGTTTTTTCTAAATCTTCTAGTACTAATTCTGTGATTATACTAGATATTGGTGAACCCATTGCACAGCCATATGTTTGTTTGTAATATGTATTATTGCATTGAAAAAATATGCAATTTAATGTGAGTTCTAAGGCATATAAGAATTTAAATTCATTAAATCTAAAACTAAACAATATCTATCAAATATTAGTTTCAATTACTCCTCAAAATTTATATAATAAATTTTTAAATCAATTTCATAAAAAAATGGAAAAACAGTTTCTAAATTATAAAAAGAAACAACAAACAAACATTTATAAAATGGAACAAAACAAAATTATAATAATAATGATAATGAACTATATTATTATTATAATGAAATTATAATAATAATGAACAAAATAATGACATTGAAAATTGGGTTGCAAATATTTCCAATACAATAATCCCAAATAACGTGAATGAAATATTAAGTGTAGGTCCAAACTTTTGAATAAATACCAACAAAATAACTTACCAATTCCAAATATAATAGCAAATATTAAAAACATAATTGAAACTAAACCAAATATTATCAAAAATTAAATTAGATCCAAAATTAATAATGTAGTATATAATTTTAAAAATAAATCAAATAATAAAAATGAAACGACAAAAAAATTAGAAGAGCAAATAAAGGATACTCAATAATTTTTAAAAATTAATCCTCAAATTACTATTCTCAAACCAGATAAATCAAACAAAACTGTAATTATGAACACAAGTGATTACAAAGAAAAAATTAATAATATGCTAAATCCGGTAATACGATATATCAACATTTAAGAAATAATCCAACAAAAAAACATCCAACTGAAAATAATAATTTAATTTAAAAAATGGGAAACAAAAAAATATATCACAAAAGATATAGCTAACTATTACAGTGTGTTGTGCCATTAATGCATATAGAAATTCAATACCTCCATTTATGATATTGCCATTCGTAAATTTGAAGCACCATATGATCAAAGGGGTTCCCTATTATTTATAGAGTGGCTGAAACACTATCACTTTTTCAAAGGCTTTTTCAAAGGTTTGTAATGAGCTAATCAGTTTTAAAATCACTTATTTTATTCGAAAGAAATTCATTTGTTCTAGATCGTGGTTAATGGAAAACCCAGAAAAAAGGATCACGCCATATGACATAGCGGAATTGTTAGGAAAAGCATATCCCCTTGCATTTAGTATGAAAAATATAATAGCGGTATTTCGGTCGACATTCGATATTGCGGACGATATTGCCATTCGATAAAAATATATTTCAAGACTGCGACTTTTCCTCAGCAGAAGTAACGGATGTCCCAATGGACAACCACGTTACAGGAAATGGCAGTCCATCATTGCCATCGACTTCAAAAGTCACTGGGTTTGATGATTCTCTGGTCAATTGTAGTCAAATGAGCGTTTCAAATACAGACGCAACTCTTGTCCCAAACACCTCAATTCAGGCTACAATATTTTATGGAAACTCTACTCCCGAAAAACAGACTGTACTTATCCATATGAGTCTACCATACCCGAAAGCGAACAAGGAACCTTTGAAAGTTTTCAATAAGCGTAAGCGAAAGACAACAATTTTAACAACTACGCCAGAAATAAATAGATTGGAAGAAGAGGAAAAGTTGAAAAATATTAAGCTTAAACCTAAGGTGAAAGCGGTAAAAATGTATCTCTAAAGAAATGAGTGGAAAATATAAGAAAACAAAAAAGTGGGATTTAAGCGAATTTAGTGAAAGCGATACAAATGTTCTGGCAGACAGTGACGACTATGTTTCATACTTGGAACTAGAATAACCAAATCCAGTTATTTTAGACATCGTTGAGGTTGCAGAAAATAGTTTTGTGTTGGTGAAATTTGCCACAAAAAAATATTGAAATATTACATAGGTCAAGTCGTAGATATTCATTCCGGCCAATTCGAGGTGACTTCCAATTTTTTACGCAAGCACAGCAACAATTTTATTTTTCCTACTGTACAAGATCAGTACTATAGATTTTGACAACATTGTATTGCCTCTGCCTTCTCCAGTTCAGTCTGGTGGAACTGCAAGGGCAAATGGCTTATATCGTTTTAACATTGATTTGCAGTCTTACAATATTGGATGAATCCTATCATTATGTTTTTTTAGTGTTCTACTATGTCATGATGGCATGTCCACCGAGCCCATTTGATGTATTCAAAGTGCCTCGGTATGGGGTACCATGGTCATGTTCTGCAATGTTATAAAAACTTCTTAATAAAAATATTCAAATTTATTTATCTATTTTCTTTATGTTACAACTCCATCGCACAAACACGTAGGTATTACTTTAAAACTAAAGCTGTAAGACGATTTTTTTGTTAACAAAGTTTTTATGAAAAAGTGACCAATGTGCCCCGGTCTCCCCTATTCTCATAGAAATATAATATGAAATAGTAGCTTGGCGGATAGATTATTTTCGAAAAATAAAAACGTTTCGAAGCGAAGGGCGGAAATTTTATTACACTGATGAAATATGGGTCAACGAAGTACATACTGTGAAGAGAGTTTGGCAGGATGGAAACGTGAAAAGCGCATGGCAAGCTGCGATTAGAGGCTGGACAACTGGTTTAAAAATGCCGTCTGGACAAGGTCGCCATTTAATCATAACGCATATTGGAAGTGATTGTGGATTTTAGCCTTATGGAGAATTGATATTTCAAACCAAGAAGACTGGAGACTACCACAAGGAAATGAATTCCGAAGTATACTAGAAATAGTTTGCCGGCGTACTTAAACATGTAGAATCAGGAAGTGTCGTGGTTATGGATAAGGCGCCTTATCATAGCTGAAAATATGAAGAAATACCTACCCCAACAAACATGTAGAAAGAGAAGAATTCAAGAATGGTTAACAGGAATTCCTTGCCAAGAAAATTACTTGAAGGCGGAATTATTGCAAGATAAGGTACTTGTCCGTAAATATAAGAAACTGGCAGTGGATGAACTAGCATTGACGAATGGAGGCACATTGTTGAGATTATCTCGTTATCATTGCAATACAAATTGAACCCCCTTGAATTAATCTGGGCCCAAGTAAAAGGGGAAGTAGCGCGAGCGTATCGAACTTTTAAATTAGTTGACGTAGAGATCCCTCTTCGAGGACTTCCAGGAGCAATGGAAAAAGTAACAGCAGAAAATTTGCAGAAGTGTATTAATCAAGTGATAATAGAGGAACAGATAATGTGGGATGCGGATTTTGCGGTTGATCAAGTCATAGAACCCATTGTGATTAATATTGGATATGGTGAAAGCGACAGTGAAGATGAAGTAGAAAGCGAATAAAAATGGTGATATTTGTGATTATAATATTATTAAATAGTGATATAGAAAATAGCGATATTAATTACCTACCTAAGTATTAAGTAAGTATTAAGGTGTAGGGTATTAGGATGTTTTATTTTTTGTTGTTAATTTTTTGCTTTATTTTGGAATATATATATATTTATTTTATTTTTCCGTTTTCAAGTTTTTTTTTCACTGCTATTTAGCTGTTTTGCACATATTTATTTATATTTCTTGTGGGACATGTGACTGGCCAACAGCCAAGTAAAAAATACGTAAGTAAGAAAGAAGTACGCGCTGAAAGCAATACTTCACGAGTGGTGTGCAAACTTGCATCTAATATCAGCTGTGGTGTTTAATATATGAATATAAAAACCTTCCACTTCCGACCCCATTTGAAGGATTTTTATAGGAAAGAATTGTTGATTTTTGTATCAGGGAGAGTGGAAAGTCGGTAATTTTGATCTGATCTGATCTTTTTTTAAAAATATGTTCTATTTTTTTACATAAAAGTCAATAACTTGGAATCGTGAAAACATTAAGTCTAAAGCTACTTGCCAAAAATAGGCTCATTACGACCAGTTTCGAGCTCAAACTTAGAAATTTACTAATTTTAATATGGCGACTTATACTATAGAATGCTCTTAATTAATTGACGATTGCACCAATTATTTACCCCATAAACGGATACCACTGATTGGACCAAGCCAGAAAAATCACAAATCTTATCAATCCGTGCCCCTTCGGAATTTTTGACAAATACCTATTATTACCGCCGAACTGTATACTAGGTATAAATACTTAGGAACGAATATACGAGTATACAACAAAACGTGAAAAAAGTTTTTCTTTAATAAATTGTAAATTATTATAAAATTTAATCTCCAAAATCGGGTTCTACGACAAAAAATGAGTGGAAAAACTCGCGGAAAAACAGATTTGATAATCAAATTAGGTTAGGTGCATGCACTAGCTATTATTATAGTGATGATTATAATATAAGTTTTTTGTCCCAACATTTTCTTATAAGCCTGTTCTGTGTGCTTGCAGTGAAAATAATATGATTTTAACAATAAAAATGCATATTTTCATTTTAAGCGCACAGAACAGGCTTATAAAAAAATATTGGGACAAAAAACTTATATTATAATTATCACTATGATAATAGCTAGTGCATGCACCTAATTTGATAATCAGATCTTATGTAGCTTTTTAATTATTTATACTTAACCAAAATAAATGCATCTATTTGCGTCTTACTCTACAAAATCCCAGCCTTTACAACTGGCCTAGAGACACGTTAAAACCTGTCTGCAAGCCTCCTCCAAAAATCAGGAAAAGCCAGATTGCCTTTCACATAGTGCCCTCATCAGTTCAGATACATACATTCATTGGCACTTACTCACGAGCCTAAGCCCTTCAATTAGGCACGAGGGCATGCCCATAAACAGGATAAGCATTAACCCATCCCTCTGCGTCGATGTCATGCTGATTCACGTTGACCCAACCGAAGTATGAACTGTAGGTATATTTTAACCCTAATGAAAAGACACAATGTCAACGAGAATTTAAAAATTATGTTGTTTCTATTCTTTGGTCTATGGCAAATTGAATGGATTTTAATCTCAACTTCTATTCGATGTAGACACAATGACTACTTCTCATTTTGTTTGTTAGAGATTTCGGAATACTATCATTCTAATACTTACTATACTTTACTGGTCATGGCTATAGAGATTTTACTTAAGACTTCGCTAGATGGCTAGACTGTATTTATATACAAATATGTAATTCGCTATTAAAAAATGGAATACGTACAGCATCAAGCATAAGTTCCATAGGTGTATCAGCAAGATTACGTTTACAGCAATATGGAGTAGATTGTTTTCGCTCTGTAGTAGGATTGGATATTAAATTCATTTCGCCTTTTGGTATATGTGATCCACTGTGGGTTTGTATTTCATCAGTGATGCCAGGTTCTGCTCTTTCTAAATAGGATCTAACTCTGCTCAAGTCACACAAACATTTTAAAATTATATTTCTTGCTCCTTTAACATCAACTACTTTCGCATTATTCTCATCAGATTTAAAGGATCCGGTACTCTTTGTTCTTCTGGGACATTGTCTAGACTGACATATTTTTACCTCTGAATTGGATCCCCTTCCCTCAGGTAGAGTAGACAAATGCTGTTTCGGGCATTGTAAGGAAATATTGGGCAAAATCGGTTTTTGGCATGGACTACAGTCTTGTGAATCCGATTTTAGAAATTTTGATTCTGATTTAGTTGTATATGCTGACATGACTAGTAACTTATCTAACGGGTACGTTAATACTCCTTCCATAATTTTGTTATGTTGAATTGGTCTTTCTGAATTAATCTTATTTCTAATAACTTCATTATGAACTGGTATTGTATGTCCAGATGTTATTAAATTCTTTTTGTGCAAATTGACAACAATATTTAATTTTTCATCCGTCGTTTCCTTTGCGCATGAATCGTTTTTATCAGATAACTTAGAACATTGTGTTTCGGTTTGCGTATAAGAACTCTTATCATGAGCATTGACTTCGTTTGGTACATCTTGAATATTATTAATAATTTCGCCTAACGTCTTTTGCAACTCGATCAATTGAACTAAGATTGAAGTGTCCACATATATCTTACCGCATTTGTTGACTTTAATATGTTTTTTCTCTAAATTAAAATTGTGAATATTATAGGAAGTCGTTGACTCTTTTCCATTTGGTTTATCAGCAATAAGTTCGTTTACCTCTTTTAATATCTTTGAGGCCCAAATTGCATCCTCAAATTGTTCCACGGTGAGGTAGTAGGATTTTCCTTGTTCTTTGTCTTGAGATTTTTCTGTAGCAATCCTCATCACATTATTAATTACAGGGAGCAATTTTTGCTGTGCTAAATAAATCTTTTTTGCCAAGTTTGAATCGAAAATATCAGAGCGTAATTTTTCATATGTTTTATACGAAGAAGACGAACACAGTGTAAAAGAGGTTTTGGAGTTCATTGTAATAAGTTCTCTACATTAAATTTGACAGCACAAAATATTATTTGACATTACTCATGCAGTGTAGAATAACGTCAAAAATTATGTAAATAACTATGAAATACCTAATAATATATTTTTCATTCTACTGCTGTTCACTAGATTACTGTCAAATATTCATTTTAGTTCATTTCATGAAAATGTTGTGCACCGATAGACATTTAATTACTACTGATGGCCACAGACTGCCATATTATATATGGTATTATATATCAAGCACACAGGACCACTGACCACAACGAGTCATAGCCATAAGTAGATCTGAAAATCAGTCCTCTATCTGCGTCTCACTCCAGCTTTCGTAATTTCATATATTTTTATCTTCGTTGGTTTGGTTGCTGATTCTGGTTGATGTTAATATTGAAGAATTCTATAATAATTTTTATAAACTTCACCAGTTTCAGTATACTTCAGTGGATGGAAGCAATATGATTATATAAACGGTATCTGAATGTCCACTTATTCTATCAATAGTGATAGATGATAGTGACTGATTTTTGTCTTTGAAATGAACATTAATAATGTCTCTTGTTAAATTGTTATTTTTTTTGTGTATCTAATAATTGTTTCTGAAATTTAGGTAGAAGCATTATTATGTTTTTCTCGAAATATAGAACGGTTAATTTAACTCCATCACCTGCTGTTTAATAAGTGTTTTGTAAAATGTACAAATAATCAAATAATAGTAGCTTTTCGGTAACATGAGTCCGGTAGAAGGTTTATCAACGGAGTTGTGTTTTTTTGGGTGCTGAACACGAATCTAAAGTTGGCTTTATCGTACCAGTACCGCTTCAGGTCGAAAGATGCAAGAAACTCGAAATTTTCGGAGTTTTTTAGTTTTTCCGCTCGTTGCAAACAACGCATCGCATGGAAAATATTATATTTAAAGCTAAAGAGCATTAAATTGTGCGTAGAATAACTTCTTTAACTTTCAAATTGAACCATTTTATATGGTCGCCATCGCCAGTCGAAAAAAGACAATTTTTAACAACTTTTGTGAAAACTGCAATAAACTCACTTCGATGAGCTAGAAGACGATCACAGCCTACCACTCCATGTTCATACTACAATTTTAACTTACTGTTTTTCCATTACATTTTTTCATGTTGACCATATATATTCGGATATAAGGCAATATTTATTGAATTATGACGTTATTGATATACATAAAATATTATATATATATATATATATATATATATATATATATATATATATATATATATATATATATATATATATATATATATATATATATATATATATATATATATATATATATATATATATATATATATATATATATATATATATATATATATACACTCCCCGGCACAAAATTCCGTCACCCTAAAATTTTGCCCAATTTTGATGTTTTATAACTTTTTTATTTTTCATCTGATTTTCATAAATTTTTTACCAGTCTGTAGATCAGTTCATTGTGTGTCTTTTTAATTATTGTAATAAGTCATATTTTTCGTCCAGGCAATATTATACAGGGGTAAATCAAAGTGTTGTTTTTTGTCGTAAACTCAAAACACCCTGTGGAAAAATTGAGGCGAATAATTTTGTTTACAAACTGTTTGCTGCCATCTTAGACGTATTGTAAACATTTTGTTTTTTGATTCATCCCATTATCTCATTTCTTCTGCGAGCAGCAAAATTTTAAATGAAACGCTGATTTCAAGCTTATTTTTATTAACAAAAACATCCACTAGGTATATCACAAAATTAATTAACAAAGACAAATTTTAATAACGTGTATGTCCTCCTCTCGCAGCAATGACAGCTTGCATTCTTCGTGGCATCGAATTAATAAGATTACTTATTCTGTCTTGAGGAATAGCCTGATATTCTTCTGTCAGCGCCAGCCGTAAGTCTTGCAAGGTTAGTGGTTTCACAGGACGGCGACGGAGTGCTCTTTTAAGAACATCCCAAAGATGTTCGATTGGGTTGAGATCCGGGCTACATGCGGGCCAGTCCAATCTTGGAAGTCCAACCTCATCCAGATATTCGCTCACTACCCGTGCAACGTGAGGTCTAGCATTATCATGCATTAATGTAAATTGGTTCCCAATGAAAGGAGCAAATGGGACAACAATTTCTTGGAGGATTTCCTCAATGTAACGGTGGGCGGTTAGTGCTCCATTTTCAACAAATACAAGGTCAGTACGTGCATCGGTAGAAATACCCGCCCAAACCATGACTGAACCACCGTAATATTGCAGTCGCTCAGATATGATGCAGTCTGCATATCTTTCATTTCTACGTCTGTATACCCGTTCACGACCATCCGGCGACCTTAAACAAACCCTGGATTCATCTGTGAATAGTACGTTTCCCCACTGTTCTACAGTCCAGTCAGCATGCGCTCTTGCAAATCTCAGTCGGTGTTGTCGATGCCGAGGAAGCAATTTTGGACATACTGCTGGCCTTCGTGAATGCAATCCTGCTTCTAACAATCTTCTACGTATCGTTCTTTCACTTACACTTACTCGACGTACCATTTGCAAGTCATTTTTTAGATACACAGCAGTAGCTCTTCGATCTCTTAAAGAATTCATAATGACAAAGTGATCATCAGCTTGAGTGGTCATTCTCCTTCTGCCAGAGCCTTGCCGCCTAATAAAGTTTCCCGTCTGTAGATACCTATTCCAAACATCACAAACTGTAGACCGCGCAATTCCCAGAGTACGGGAGACATAACTCTTATTGCGGCCATCCTCTATTAAGGCAACAATTCTACCTACGTCTGCTGTAGTTACCATGATGACAACACACTAAATTAACTGTACTGTCAAATATTCTGTCACAATAACCGCGTATTTAGCCAACGTCGATGTTTTTTAATTAAAAATGATAAAATTAACAGCGTTTCATTTAAAATTTTGCTGCTCGCAGAAGAAATGAGATAATGGCATGAATCAAAAAACAAAATGTTTACAATACGTCTAAGATGGCAGCAAACAGTTTGCAAACAAAATTATTCGCCTCAATTTTTCCACAGGGTGTTTTGAGTTTACGACAAAAAACAACACTTTGATTTACCCCTGTATAATATTGCCTGGACGAAAAATATGACTTATTACAATAATTAAAAAGACACACAATGAACTGATCTACAGACTGGTAAAAAATTTATGAAAATCAGATGAAAAATAAAAAAGTTATAAAACATCAAAATTGGGCAAAATTTTAGGGTGACGGAATTTTGTGCCGGGGAGTGTATATATATATATATATATATATATATATATATATATATATATATATATATATATATATATATATATATATATATATATATATATATATATATATATATATATATATATATATATATATATATATATATATATATATATATATATATATATATATATCGTCGTTGCGCCTTCAAAATGCGACATGTGCATTTTGGTAAATTCCACAGGAGACAGCAAAAACTGTTTAATTTTGTTTTTTTCTAGAAATGCTAACAATTTACTCACTGTGATCTTCAATATTAATTAGTTGGTCAGTGCAATGCATAATTTTAATAAAAACAAACAATAGTATTCAATATAAAATATTTTGTAATATGTAGTGCACATAGCTACTTTTAGATGCGCCTTTTTGACACAGCGATTTTTCAGTTAGAGATGAATAGTTTTATCTTTCTAAACTATTTTATTTGTGATTAATTTAGGATAAATATTTAAATTAAAATAGCATTTTTTTAAAATTATTATGTGCATAATTATTAAAAAACAAAATAATTTAATAATGGGTAACTAAAAAAACATTTTTTTTTTTTGAAACATTAAATTTTATTTTTACAAACATTTGGTAAGTACACTATTTTTTTTGTGAATAACTGGTAACAGTAATAGTTAACACGTATTGTGTAACAATTTGGTAAAAATCTCTATTCTGGTCTTAAAGTTTCATAATAGAATTGGTAATCTTTGTGCATGTACATTTTTAATGCCTGTAAGCTTTCAAATTTTTTCTTCTCAATTTTTCTTGGCCCACTGTAGAGGGAAGTAGGTTGTGTTGTATTGCATTTTAATCTTCTTTGGGGCAGCGCTTGCCATTCATCAGAATGACGCAATTTATAGAACACTTCTCCATTTGTATAACGCATTCCTCTGATGTCGGCTACAGTCAGGTCACCGGCTTTTTTGCCTGGTCGAATTAAAATTATAAGGCAGACCTTCATAATTTAAAAAAAATTTATAATCAAGGTGATTTATAATGTACGGTTGTTTTTTTCTTGCCAGTCTCATTCGGTCCACATAGTGAGAAGGCGTGAATATAGGCGGTTGGAAAAAACGCTCTAATGTGGAATGAACACTATCAACTTCCATCATTGTGTGGCCTTTTTCTAAAATTATTTGCTCTATTTGAACGGAATAATTTTTAGTAAAATCAGATAAGGCACTCGCCAAAATTCTGTTTTTATTCTGGTATGCACAACCATCGGATATTATTATAATTTTACTAAATTGTGAATGTTTTTCTATGAAATCAAGTATACAACTTGTAAATTCGTTTGAAGTGACAGTTCCATTTTCCTCGCTCCATACATAAAGGTGCACATCTTTATTATTTGAAACATAAATAGTGAAATTGTGAACTTGCAATTTTTGAGAATAATATTGCTTAGACACTAGCAGTTTGGGACTAAGTAACATGCTTTGTACGTCCATCGTAACAACCAATATTTCATCTGACATATTAGAAATAGCGTACTGCTTAGCTTGACGAGCTTCTTCCTTTTTTATTATGTGCTTTTTGTAGTCATCCTCTGACAAGTTCCCCTCATTAAAAGAAACGCATGTATCGCATTGATCTTTCCTGGGTTTGAAAATGGAAATTTTTTCCTTCTTTAATATTTCGCAAAATTTCTTTCTCTCCACAGCTCTTTTATCACTTTGTAGACACCATTCTTTGTATACAATATGCATCTGATTTACAGAATTAAATGTAGACTCAACATAAATACGAGAGCTTGAAGATCTACAATAATGGCTTTCTACTTTTGGCAATAAATTTAACCATTCATGGACAGAATCAGATTTAAGTTTTTTCTTACTGTTCGTTCGTTGATCATCACTATCATCAGTCTCACATTTTCGTTTGCTTTGTTTTGATTCATCTTTAGGGTTTACACTTTTATGAGTGCTCGGATTATTATCTTTTATCCATCTGCAGAAGGAGTCTTTTCTAATATCCAGTGTATCCAAAAAGAAGCTTCGACATACCCTTATCTTAACACCATCAGAATTTGGTAAATAACAATCATACACATACTGTTTTTACAACCGATTTAAGTCTGTATCTTTTCGTCTTCTTTTAGGTAGTCTAAACTCAACTAGACCTTTCAAGTAGGACTTCTTAGCATCCCAACTACTAATTGCCCAAAAATGTTGAAAAATAGTTTCTCTTGAATTTTGGTCTATTTTTTCACACAGGAAGGATCGTTTCGATTTTGCAACGGAGTTGGTATGACGACACGTTTTTGCTTTCATTATGCGGGAGCGTCTTTCACCATTCTGTCCACAGTACCTTTTACCAAGAACTCTCAGAGTTTTATTCTTTTCTCTTAAATTTCCTATATTTAATTTCGTATTTCTAGAATTTCCTTCTTCTATCCTGTTTTCGTCATCCTCATGGATGCTGTTATTCAATATGCCATCTTCACCTTCGTATTCATCCGAGTTTTCATCACTTTGTTCATCTGCAGCTTCATCTTGCTCTTGCTCCAATGGTACTTCATTTTCACTACTAACTTCTACAGTATTTTCTGAACAGTACACATTTTCGATATTTTGATATCCCTGATTTTCTAGAGTATAATCAACGTTCAAACCAATTAATTCTTTCATAATACCTTCATCTTTCTCATTCGGTTCTGTGTTATGTGTTTCGAGAAAAGGCATGTTCTCAGTAGGTATCAATACAATATTCGGATTTTGAATTTCTGAGACGTTAAATGATTCGATAATAATATCATTAACTGTATTATCTAATAAAATGTTTTCTTTATTCTGAATGTCTTCAATATTTATTTGTTGGATAACATTATTGGTTGCGTTTATATCATCAAATGGAAGCAAGAGAATGCTAGTAC
>CAXKVY010007938.1:0-30268 GCA_964058915.1 Tetropium fuscum
AAGAAGGCTCAAACTAGACTGGACAATCGTTTACTGAGACCCAGAGTTGAAAATTGTCGAGATGCGCCACATTTTGGGTAAACGACGATTCTTATATTGCCTTCAGTTCAGTATTGCTGAATGCTCTAGATGTAGACTAGATAATATTTGCTTTCGCTGACAATAATATTTAATTTGTTTTTTATAGATTAGTCGAAGAGGTGAAATCTATTGCTGAGAATATTGCGGCTCTTCAGGCACAGTTGAATGAAGCTCAAAGATCCCAAACGAATCTTCAGAATGGCAGGAGTGAATTAGAGAGGGAGATAATGTTAAAGAGGAAGACTCTTGAAATAGACCGAGATCGCACAAAGAGGATACGATCCTATTACCCATCGGCTACTGCATTGGCGGGACAATAAAATCTGTACCAGTATTGTATCTAGATAAACGCCTGTAGTGATTTTTTAATAAACAGAAATTATACTCCTACAACAAAATTGTCACTGTTTGAAATGGGTTGGTTTGGACGTTCTGATATTAGACTTCAGGGGCACTGTGTGCTGTAGTAGGCACTGCCTACAATCAGTATGATAACCAGATATCCAACTTGGTATACTCGGGATATTATACTAGATAAACTAAGGTATAAACATAATGTGTTGATAAATACAAAAACTGGATATCGATAAATAATCCAAATATTTAAAAACTTGCACTCTACGATTAATTGCGATATAGGAAAGACTTACAAAAGTTATAACTAAAATGCAAAACACATTTCACGTTAATCCACGTAGTGTTTGGTCTTTGGTGAATAGTAAACCGTCATCAAATAGAATTAAACACTCCAATAGTGACAGTAATTGGGGTCCCTTCAGGATATTGTTAACGCATTTGCCTCTTTCTTTGAAAATGTTACACCAACAATGATTCCCATACTTCTCTTAATATTGTGACTAAAAACAGCTGTATTAACATCTAATGCGTTACTGCAAATCCAGTTACCGATGCACTGAAAAAGTTGAAACCATAAACGTCTCAAGGAGTCGACAACGTTCCTAATCTTTTTAGAAAGACTGTGCAAATGTGTTGGCAGAACCCATAGCAGCAATTTTTAATGTGGCCTTGGAATCAGGACAATTTACAGACTTACTGACAGTGACAGATTGATGACACGGCATCTTGATTTAGAAATTTAAATTTATGCGTGTTTCACTAAAATCGTTTATTAATAGAAAATCATGCATTAATAGGGGTCATTAATAAACGATTTTGTATACATTAATTAACCTCGTAAATACACGGTCAACGGAAAAGCTCTTTACGGTAATACTACATTCTTTCTCCCGATAGGGGCCTTCAAGCAGAAAAGACAGAGATAGAATAGGTCGAATGGCATAGTATGAGTAGGTATGGATAATCTAGTCACTATCAGTCATTTACTAAAAGCGTTATAATTGTATTATTTATGGGTCTCATAGATATATAAAAAAGAAATTATACAATGTATGAAATTGTATTTTTATATATAAATATATAAATATATAATTGTACACTCTAATATAAAAATATTATAATTATAATAATGAAATATATAAATAACTAACAATTTAATTGGTCTCGTACAAAAGTGACAGAGTTTAATAGTGAACACTTTGAAGTCTATTAGGTATCAAGTCTCACTTCAATCTGCTAAGTCTTGGTTTATTCTTATCAGTCTTGTCTTGTCAGTCAGTCGTTGTCGGTGTAGTCAATCCAGTGGCGGCTCTTCGTATAAAGTAACTGAGGCGCGCAGCCTCAGTGTAAAATTTGGCCCACACTGTATATTTTTATACCTACTATCCTATCAACTATTAACCTAAATAAACAGTTGCTAATAAAATACTTTCCAATTCCCTATGCCCCATTTACCACAGCATATACAAAAACAATCAGCAGGCTAACGACTCTGACAGCTCTACGTGCACGCCGCCATTCGAGGATACAACTTGTTGATGACAGGGACAGGGACGCAGATCGAATAGGGTTTACTTGAATTTACTTGTAACTTCAATTATTTTTAATCAGCCCCTGTTTTTTATCCTCAAATGTCCGCTGATGACATGTGAGTTAGCCTGCTGATTATTTTTGTATATGCTATGCTATTACATTTATCTAAAATAAAAATAACAGATATTGACGTCATATAACTAAGTAGTTATAGCTTTGATTTTATATATAATCAAAGGTTATAGGTATAATTTAGATCACAAGTAAAAAGTACTATGCTATATATTAAAACAAAACATATTTTTATAATTTTAAGCTGAAAAGTTATTTAATTAAAACATTTTAAAATTAAATTAAGTAACTACTGGTGTAAAACTTAGGAGGAATAAAAAGGTGATTTTATGTGGTTTTTGAACTTACTTAATGGATTTATATCTTTAAAACTGATGGGCAAATAATTATAAATATTACTGCAGAAACAAAAAGGACTTTTATTATACATTGAGAGGTTAAAAGTTAAAATATAAATATCGGTATTGGACCCAGTATGTACAAAATTATTTTGTGGAAATTTCTCTAGGTTTGTTTTAACAATAAATAGTAAAATATGATGAATTATACAAGGAAGTGGTAAAATATGATTTCAGTGGTAGAATATGATGTGGTAAAATACGATGAAATGGGTCTACAAGAGCCCATTGGGCTGGCCGAGAACATTTTGTGTATAATTCTTTTTTGTATAACAAAAATGCGATTTAGCTCGGTTGTTTGGCCCCAATAGATCACCATATAATGTAAGTCGGAATATGCTAGAATAATAGGTGTTTATTAGGTTATATGCATCTGAATTTAAGAGGCCAGCGCTACAGCGGTAAAACTGCAGACTAATTACTGTGCCGTCACTGCCATTAAGTTCGTTGTCCTCTTCATGGATATTGTTGTGTTTGGTCAGCTTGGTGTGTATAGATCATTTATTAACATTGTTTCATATTTTTATTGAACAATAAATACGTCTTGCTTTTATAGTTTTATTTTTATTGTTGAGAGTATATATTTGTAGGTTATATTACACATTCGGAACACAAGTTGAAGCATTGTTTATGACTGTTCTACGGTCTGTATTATTGATAAAAATCTTCCTAATTCTGCCCTTGCTAAATATAGGTTTGTATGTTGTTAACATAGGGTTGGAAAAGTAATAAAATCAATTAAGTTAATAGGTACCTACCAGCGAGGACGCACTAAATTATGAGCACACCAAAAATGTGATTATTACATTCCTATACACAATAGCCATTTATGTAACCAGTTAATAAAAGTTTGATTCTATGTAACGAGTGTGACATTTGCAGGACACAAGACGTCGTCCAAAATACACGAAGGTTCTAAAGAAAGTTTATAAACTAGAAATTTTTTGGCTTTGAGGCGATTACGGTAAAATAGGGCAACCATTGAGGGAGGACGTTGTTTGAATAAAATTTTATGTAACGAAAATGTTCGCAAAAATAGATTATTAATTGGATATTTAATTAATGTGACTATATTACATTGGGCAAACAAGAACTAGCTTTTCGGGGCCATAATGAAACTGTACAGTATTCTAATAGCGGAAATTTTAAAGAAATATTTAAATGCTTAATTAAGCGAAACCAGGAACTTACTTACTGAACTTACTGAACAAGGCCAGTCTAACTCAAGGGTAACATGGATATGTATTCCTATCTATTGTTTGAGAGCAGGTTGTGGCCTCACCTCCTGTAGCTACCACGAGCCGCCACTAATATCTTTTAATGACCGTGTAAAAAAATATATATGCTCAGTGACTAAGTGTAGTATATAGAATGTAAAAAATCGATTATAGCCGAATAAAGTTCCTAAAGAACTTTTTTGTAGAAAATTTAATAAAGATTAATTTGGATAATAGGTGTTCATTGGAAAGTAAATATTTTAGGAAATATTCCCAAAAAAAAATTTATTTCGACGCCATTTTTCTAATATGGCGGATTACGCCGACATTGCTTAAGGGGGAAAGCCCAGTATATCTATCGTGAGATAAAAATAAAACGAATAAAGCAATCTCCACATTTCCTAGAATTATTTCCTTATTGAAATGCTTGCTGCGTGGCTGACCAGGACTGACATTGAAATTAATTTATTCCTATTTATTATTTGAGAGAGGATTGCAGGCTTCACCTCTTGCAGCTACTACAAGCCGCCACTGAATCAATCTCAGTTAAATATGTCCAGGCAATTTAACTTTTTCTCAGTTCAGTCAATCTCCATTTAATCTGTTCAATCTCCGATAATAAATCTTTCATCTATAGCATAAAAATACCATCGCTGCTATAAGGCATACCATCGCTGCTATAAGGCTGCCATAAGGTATGTGAACTTATTTTGTAAATACATATTATATATAATCAACAAAAAAATTAAGGCCAATAAACTTAATTGCTTAACACATAAATACATTAAACATAAAAACAATTAACATAAGTATAAATGAAAAATTATGTGTATATATATATATATATATATATATATATATATATATATATATATATATATATATATAAATGTGTTAATGAAGTGTAGATTCTAGAGAGAAACCGTGACTTAACATTTGTATAGCAGAATCAAACAAATCTTTTAAAGCTTCTTCTTTACTCTCACCGTTGCCCATTAATACAGCATTTGTACCGTCGAATTTCATCATCATAATATAGGACGGATCCCTTTGAAACATTTCTATTTTATATTTATGGTTATATTTTTCTAGTTCATGTTTTAGTTCCTCCAGAGTTAAGACTTTCTCCTGAAAAATTAAGAGTAAAATTTATTTTTTACCACTGCAAAAAATGTGCTAAAAAACCTACTTTTAAATTTGGTACTGCGATAAATTGGGAACACTCTACAACAACATTCTGCTCTGACGAAGATAATATTTCATAGGTGCTGATCATTTTCTCACTTAGTTTTTCAATATTTTTTAGTCTGTCAATTTTCAATGTTTCCATTTGAGCAGTTACTGATATAACCTCGGTTTTTAATCTGAAAATTTTATATATATATTGTGAAAAGAAATCTTGGGTTTGTAGCAATTCATTACATAGAGAAATAAGCAAATAGATGAATAATAAGGAAGACACTTAGATCATCATTATAATACTTCATCACTTTCAGTGACATTTTGTGTCACACAAAATGTCACTGAATCAATGAAGGTGAAACAACTTGTACAACTTCTAAGTGGTTCGTTTCCGTATATATTTCGTTTGTATATGTCCAGATATACAACTGGTAAGTGTGTCTTCTTGATTATTCATCATTTGCTTATTTCTCTATGTAATGAATGCTACAAACCCCAGATTTCTTTTCACAAAACAAATATGAATAACAAAGAATTTAAGCAAATATATTAGAGCAAACTTCAAAAGCTGACATGTGAAATAAATTATGCAAAATGATACCATAAAGTTATAGTGACACCCGAGAAATAGTTAGCTCAGTCTTAGTCCAATCTCCGTCTTGAGTTAACTTTCAGAGGGCATAGGCTCTGGATTATCGAAGTTGTACTGTATAATTATGTTCCGTAAGGTAATTGTCGAAACTAATTGTTTATAATACTTGCCGTTCTAACATCTTTTGGGCAGCATCTTGTTTGGACTGTTTCTTGGTCGAACCATAACCTTCAGTGATAATATTACAAAAATTACACTTTGTGACGAAGCTTCCATTTATAGTCATGGGTATTAGATCCATTTCATTGTCGTAACTTGGATACATTTTTTGGTTAGCAGAAGCAAATTCATTTAACTTCCCAACATAGTTAATAATAGAAGATGTATTTTGTTGGATACCAATAGTACTGCTTATGACAGGGTCATGTAATTCTTCTGGCACTCTCCTACTAAAACCGAGGAGTTCTAGTGCCTTGGAGGCAGAATTTTGTTTAGCTTCTTTTTTTGTAGTTGCATAACCACACGCCATAATTTTACCAACGTTGACAGTGCATTTAAAGGTAGCCCCTGGTACATCTGTGCAAGCATCAGAGTAATAATCAGGCATAGCCTGTTTCCGTTGCACCATGAGTTCTTGCAAGATAGATATAGGAGTTTTATTCATTTTTAAAGAATCTTACAGAATACAGAAACTCCTATTAAGTAAATGATCATATAATGAAAAAAATATAGGTAGATATATAGGCATATTACTTGATAAAGTAATACTTACACGTTACACGACAGCAGAGAAGGCACAATATGTCCGTATTTGTTGCCTCAAGTTGTACCGAAAATATAATTGGATATTTATATTAACAAAACAATTAATTTCTTAGCATTAGAATATTTTGCACAACATCAAGAATAGCTTTTAATTTCGAAAATTATGAAATATGGGAAAGGGATCCCGGGAATCACCCACACCAAACCAAAACAATGGTCTATGAGTCTACGGAGTACGGACTACGGCCTAAGCACCCGCCTAAGGCCAAACTACACATCGTTGCCAGACTTTATTTTTATAATGAGTAGTTGACTCTCGAAATTATAGTAGATCAGACAAACATGTAGCAGATTTTTTAAAACAGTTATAATTTAAAAAAAGGCGTTGGCACCAGTTTTTTTTATCGCACCAAAAAAAATAAAATATAATTCTAAAATAATAGGTACATTTTAAGAGTAAGACAAAATAAAAATAAAAAATAATGTATATAAAATTAAAATAAAATTCTAAAAAAGTAAACAAAAAATAACGGTTTTAAAAAAAATAATGGTTTTAAAAATTTGGACGTTCACATGGTGCGGCGAAGAAAATAAAAATAAAAATTAGGTTTCATAAAAGAAAAAGATAGGTAAATTGACCTAATTTGTAAATGTAGTATAAATATTAAAAATATAGCAAATACTAAAAAAGTTTAGTAACGTCCTAGAACCATTAAATTGTAGTAAATCTTCTACAATTGTAGTGACTTTGGCAATACCTACACATAAGCTGACATAAGGTCTACGTGGTCGTGGTCACAGAAAATATGGTATATAATGATAAATATGGAAAATATAATTCTGTGACGTGTCTACGGCTTACGGCATATATTATATGGGCTACGGTACGGTATCTAAGCACAGAAAAAAGAGCTCTTAGTTCTGTTCCCTGCCTATCCTATGCATAGTTCCTATCAAGAACTGTGGCCTTGAGCCCTATGTCACAATATCACAGTAGCAAACTTAATTTTTAATTTTGACCGCAAAACAAACACAGAACCATAAAGTTTTAGCACAGCATGATTTAGCTCTATGGTCTTAGCACATATGGTTCTTGCATAGAACATAAGAGGTGTGTTCCTTCATCCCATTTTTTGAGACTGTGAAACCACATTAAAGTGCGGTGGTTGCTAGTATACACCTATCTGTAATATCAAATTCCATTGTCAGTATTTGGTAATATGTTATATACACTGGATAGCGCACGTGTATCGTGATAGCGCATAGTCAGAAATCGGAAACGGCTGGCTGGGCGTATATAATATATTAATCCATGGGCTGTGTGCCATAGAAAATATAGTACCAACATTTTCTATGGCTGTGCGCTGATCAGTGAACTATATACTTAGTATACAGTTCATTGGCGCTGATACCGCCATACTGATCTGTGTGTGGAAGATTTTTGAAGTATACACAATGGATATTGGCACAGAACTTGGAAATTTATAATTTATAATCTGTGGCCTGATCCCCAAACGAGGGTGTTCACAAATGACGTTTTTTATAGCCGCCAATTTCCACCAACATCTTCTTCTCCATCTCCATGTACTATTCTGTAAATGAGTGAACATAACCTAAATACAACTGTTTTACTGTTGTAGTTTACTAACTTTGTTAGCTCGGATTTAGTAAGCTTGAGCTAAATACGTGCGCTAGCGCTTTATAGTCCGGTTCCAAAAATCATGTAAAAGTTTAGCTCGCTTATAATTCGAACTAAATTGGAACTAAACAGTGCATGTATACGTGGTAACTGTCCTTAAATTAGAAAAATCTAAAGTAAAATACATAATATAAATAATTTAAATATTATGGAGTATTATGGAAAACGTTTAATGGTGTTGTTTTTACACAAAATAATAGAAACTTAACTTATAGGTTATGTCTTACTTAAAATCATATATACATATATATCTGTACTTAAAATACGCAAAAAGTTAAAATAAAACTAACTTTTCGGGGGAATTGGCATATTGACTTTGAACCGAAATCGCCCCCTGTGATTTTTTAGGAACATTTGGCAGTGTATGCCAGTCCGTTAATACACTCATTTGGGACCTGATTCCCAAACGAACAGAGGACAAAAATATAGAACTTGTTTATTTATGGCCGAATCGGAACGGTGCACCTTATGCACCGTGCATGCACTGCTCTACTATGCACCCAAGGCAAGGCTTATAAACGTAGCATAGGTTGCCTCAGGTGGACCTGACCTGCAAAATAATAGTGCTAAGTCACTAGGCGACCACGGGATCGTTGTTTTCTGTTCTACAACAACACAGCCCTATTAAGCCGTCTTTATCGGGTCGCCAGCAAACGTCACAAACTCCTCATCACCCCCCGCATTCTCCTCACTTCAATGCTGCTCACTGAGGTAACCTATGCCCTATGCTACGTTTATAAGCCTTGCTATGCACCTACTATGCACTGACGTGGTGACTTATTGCATCAGCAATCAGCATAGTTCAAGAGCGTGCAAGTCGAATTCGCTGCCGCTGTGTATGTTGTAAGTGTTTTGTGCTATATAGGACCACCCACAGATATATTGTACATATATATGCGGAACCACCAGAAATATGGAGCACGGTCCAAGACTACTATGGTCAACTTTCAATTGACTATATATAACTAGAGGTCTGAAAAAATTTTATAGTCACAAGGGTGGACGGATGACGCATCCTAACCTAATAGAAATGATATGAAGATCCGCTCGTTTTTTTGGTCAATTGAGCAACTGTTACACAATTCCTGTAACGTAACAATCTAAAAATATTATTCGAGAACCAACTGGTCCTCCTTGGCACACCCTATGCCATGTACACATATATTTGAGTGTGATTAAGTAAAAAATAGGGAAAAAAAGCAAATGTACGATTCGAACCAGCAAGATTCGACCGCTCTAGAAAACCTTGCTGAACTAAATATTTGAATGATACGAGCGATTAAAACCGTTTCTGGTGATCCGCCGCGCCGGACCTACTAGAATTTTTTCTCGTTCCGCCGCGGCGGAACTCTCGTCACTACCATTTAAATTTGAGGTTATGGTATGGTCACAGAAGGACTCTTATGGTGTTTTTTTCTTGCTTCTTGCATCTAATAAATCCATCAACCTCATTGAACAAATCTGAAATATAACCGTACTTTTAACTTTCATATATTATTGAATTGATTTGGCAATAGTGATATCAGATCAAAAATAGTTTTGAGGTGGTTCAGGTTTGGAATATTTTTAATAAAATGACAAATATAGAAACCTTTAATGATTTAAAATTAAATAAATGGATTGTGAGACAATGTGCAAGTATAGGTAAATCTCTAGTAAACAAATATTTACATAACAATAAAATTGTAAGTACTGTTTATAGGTCTGAAGAGTCCTACACCCATTCAGATGAACTGTATACCAGAGATACTGAAAGGTAAAGATTGTATTGGTGCTGCTAAAACTGGCAGTGGAAAAACATTGGCTTTTGCCTTACCGATTATTCAGAAGTTGTGTGAGGATCCATACGGAATATTTGCTCTCATTTTAACTCCAACAAGAGAATTAGCTTTTCAAATAGCTGATCAGTTTACTGTTATTGGCAAACCTATGAATATAAAACACTGTGTTATTGTTGGAGGTAAGACCAATATTTTCAATTAATGTTTCATGTATTACATCAATGAGTTTTTAATTGGTTTTAAGGAATGGATATGGTAAATCAAGGGATACAGTTATCTAAACATCCTCACATTGTAGTAGCGACACCTGGCCGTTTAGCTGATCATTTAGAAAGCTGTAAAACTTTTACATTGTCTAGGATAAAATATTTAGTACTTGATGAAGCAGATAGGCTTCTAAATGGTCAGTTTGATGAACAAATAAAAACTGTATTTAGTTATTTGGCAAAATCCAGACAGAATTTATTTTTTTCCGCGACAATAACTGATACTTTGGAGAAATTAAAGCAAGTCACGGGTAGAGAAGTTTTTGTTTATGAAGCTCCTTCAGAAACGGCCACTGTGGAGCAATTAGTGCAACATTATGTACTTTGCCCTAAAGACGTTAAAGATGGCTATCTTGTCCAAGTCATTCGGGAGTATAGGAGAAATAATGAAAAAGGAAATATTATGATCTTTACCAATACATGCAAGTAAGACTCTCATTAATGATTATTGAAAAATGTAAATAATTAGATAAACATATTTAGCTCGCACTAAATTGCAGATTGATTTTATAGATAAGTGGTCGGTTGAAATTATCGTATTTGGAGCCGAGCGCTGAACCAATATATATATTATACATCTTTCCCATTATTTTTTTCGAAATCGGCACTAAACAACGTCAAAATCGTCAGTAAAGAATGATAAATAATCGGTAAAGTAATCCAAATCCAGATAAACGTCAAATCAATACAAACGCTGTGTAGTATTTGTGACATAAGTTTGTACCTATCTTTCAAAAATAACAATTTCTTTATTAAATGATTTCTCGATTTACAAAAAAAGTAGACACTAAAGTTTCTTTGTATCCCTCATGGTTTATTTGCTTCGGCTCTACAGGCATCTGCAAATAAAATCCACGTTTGTGATGAAAAGTTCAACTTTAATTCCTTGGTATACAAATGACTATTGATGCATACTAGGATAAGATTGCATCCCAACCAACATGCATTACAAGGAATCTACCGTGGGTTTCTTCATAGATATAGAAGGTGCGTTTGACAAAACCACCTTTCCTAAAATTGCAGCGGCCCTATCACACAGGAACGTTTCTCACATTGTGGGCTGCTGGATATCCAACATGCTCTCTAAAAGAGCAGCACAGATCAGTGCAGGAGACACTGTCATAAGAGGACTGGTTGGGAGAGACTGTCCGCAGGGAAGTGAGGTGTTTTATCACCACTGCTATGGAATCTGGTTCTTGACAGCCTCTTAAACCACCTCAACATGGAAGGATTGTACACAATTGCATACGTAAATGACCTAACGATACTGCTTAGTGGAAAATTCGAAGGGGCCCTCTGCCAAAGAATGCAAATGGCCCTAAGAATAATCGAAAATTGGTGTGACGAGCATGCCCTATCTGTCAATCCCAGGAAGATGGAAATAGTATTCTTCACAAGGAAAAGAAAACTGGAGCCAATGAGAGCACCCATTCTCCTAAACACAGCATTACATTTTGCACCACAGGTGAAATACTGAGGTGTAAATTTCTGTGCTAAACTAAACTGGAATCTTCACATTGAAAGAGGAATAAATAAATAAGGCCTACATATAATAATATGAGCATAGCATGAGGGGAATGAAACCCAGTGTGGCCATCTAGATATACACTGCTATCATAAGACCAATGATGGCGTATGGAGCAGTTGTCTGTTGGTCCAAGAGTCAACAAATAACAGAAAAACTTAAGCTATGCCAGGTACAAAGAGTTGCCTCTCTGAGCATAACCGGAGCTATGCGAACAACACCAACGAGAGCAATAGAGGTAATACTGCGTCTTCCACCGCTAGATCTACATCTAGAAGAAGTGGATTTGACTACCACTCGTTGCCCTCACTACCAAATTTTCTCAAATCCGTTGGCATACTACAAAACGCGAGCTGTGGCCAAACTAGACGCCGCCTGTGGACTGAGGCTGTCAAAAAGATACCCCTTTTACAGGCATGTGGAGATGGTATTGCGCCTCGGCTTCTTTGATAAACCTTACACTATACAAACTACTGGTGAAGATGAGACCGCTGTTGAAGGTGTAAACTATGTCTTCACAGACGGATCAAAGAAGAAGAAAGGCGCAGGCTGTGGTATATATTCCAGAAACTGCGACGCCGATGCAACTGGACTATGGATAAAAATGCCAGTGTAGTATAAACTGAACGCGCAGGTATAACCATAGCCGTAGAAGAGATTATTCGCAGAGAAATAATGGGCAAGACAATCAAAATCTGCGCAGATAGTAGACAATCACTACTGACCCTGAAAGATTATAAAATAACTAAAGGGTCAACATGGTAATGTCACCAAGCACTTGTGAGAGCCTGTCAGATGAATAACATCTGCCTATGTTGGGTCAAAGGACACTCACAATGCAACGGCAATAAAGAAGGCAGCCAGTCTGAAAATCCTTGGGCCTGGTCCTTCAAGTACACTACCAAGTGCAGCAAAGCTCCAAATAATAAGGAAAACAACCATTGGAAATTTAAGCCATTATGGGATGAAACAAGAAACAAGTAGGTGTCAGCTGGCCAGAAATCTCCTGACATCCCAGCGAAGAGACAGCGAGGAATTATCTGGCAATGTCTAGGGGAACCTACGATTTGTAACAGGAATCGTAACCGGACACTGCCGATCCTAATCGGACACTGCCGCGTAAGGAAGCAGAGGATGTGAACAAGAAGATGAAACAGTTGAGCATGCTATTTGTGAGTGTCCCGCCGTGTAGTCGACCAGAGAATTCATATTGGGGGAACGTTGGCCTTCTATGGCCAATTTGAGGGAAACGCCGCTAGGCAAAAGCAACACCTTTTTTAGAACATTAGGCTGGTCGATGGCTTAGACATTTCCCTCACGGAGGAAGATCTTTGATCCACACTCCGAACAAATTACAGATTACTAGAATTAGATCTATATCATTAATTTTTTTTTTAGAAATTGTCAAGTTCTATCTATGACATTGAATGAAGTTGGTTTTGATAATGTTGCTTTACATGCTATGATACCACAAAAGGAAAGATTGGCAGCATTGGCTAGATTTAAGAGCAATACTATAAGGATGTTATTAGCTACTGATGTAGCAAGTAGGGGTCTCGATATACCTACTGTTGAATTAGTAATAAATCACACATTACCTAACACTCCTAAAGAGTACATACATAGAGTTGGTAGAACTGCGAGAGCTGGTAGAGGAGGAAAAGCTATTACATTAGTTACGCCTTATGATATAAAGTTATTAAAAGCTATAGAAGATCATATAAACGTTAAGTTAACAGAGACTAAACTTGATGGTAATCCACAAAAATTTGTACTTTCCATGTTAATAATTCATATTATTTTTTAGAACAAGAAGTAGGCAAAATCTTCACCCAAATATCAGTTACAAAGAGTGAAGCTTACATAAAATTAGACGAAGGAGACTTTTATGAGAAACAATTGACTAACAAGAGAAAGAAGTGGATATTAGACGGACTAGATCCAGACAAAGAAGAAGGAAAGTTACTAAAGAAACAGAAGTCAAAGAAATATCCAAAAAAGATAAGGAAAGAAATAAATGACGAAAAACATGATGAAAGTAGTTGAATCATATTGATCTTTTATTTTGTATATTATTGTCTAATAAAGTTATTTATGTATGTGTGAATCATATTTAGTCATCAAAGCGTAGCTGAAACATAAAAAGTAGAATTAGTGCTAAAAGTATTCTAATTTTTGTGGTAGTATTACATTTATTTGTAAAGAGAAAAATGAGTGTACTAAATATTCAGATACATCTCACAAGTAGCAATAAAAAATATTATTTTAAATTGCAAGTATATAATAGAAAATGTGACAATATCAATACATAATGATATGAAGGCACCGCAAACTATTACACAATGTTCCTCAGGAATTGCCACGTTGAAATATTAGCTGCTTTCTTTCACAGAACTGATCTAAAACTATAACTTAAGTGCCTTGAACTTCTTTGCTCTTTTCATGTTTCTGAATAGTTAGAAATCTTACTTTTATACTCACCGCCGGTAGGATTATCGAATTTTGAACTAATTGTTAGATATATGCCTTCAGTAAAGCAGCATTTTTTGTCATTAACAAAATGCTTTTAAAAAGTTATAATCTCACCTTTAATTCAGTCAGTATGGTGGTAGAACAGTTAGAAATAAGAAATCAGCTATTGTTTTCCTGTTCAGATACCCACTGTGTCCTCATGGGGTATAACCCCCTGTCATATGCTGTACCATGTGTCACCTTATTTCTAAAATAGTAAATAAGATGATACTTCAAGGCACATGCACACAGTTTCTTCAGAAATTGTGCAGAAGAAAAAGCAAAAGATAGTATTGATTTCCATGTAATATTAATCCCTCAACTCACACTAATATTAAAAAGTGACAGAACTGCACAGTCTGATAGTGTACTGCATAGATTAAGGTGTACTGGTAGAGTAGAATATGTTATGACTTCAATGTCATGTAGAAGTTCCTTGTGATGAACATTAGGATGAAATGCCGTATATCAATTTAATAATTTACATACCTATTAATGCGCAAGTTGGAAAATTACGTTTTTCTCTCAGATTACATCTTATTTTTTATTATGGATTTTTGTACCAATTAAGAGGAAATTTTGAACAATTCGAACTGGTTTTTGAATTCAAAATTGGTGAATTTCATATTGTCACGTTGTTTGACATTTAAGCACATGCGCGATAACCTACAATTTCGCTGCAGCCATTTGTGTTGATCGCATTTTATCAAGTGTAAAACGAAAAATTCAGGTAAATGCCTAATTATTGTGAACAATATAATTAACGATTGGTAGTCTAATAGCAAATGGTCTGCGAGGCGTTGCTTTTAATCGGCCAATTCGTGTTAAGTCCCCCTTAAAGTTGCATTTTTGAGTGCCACCTAGACTATAGGCCTGGGGCCTTACTATTCATGCTTTGTGGACAGCATACCAAGCACTGTTGAAGGAAAAACATATTGTGGGTGATTAACTTATCACGCAGACTGCCACTATGTAGATTGAATACTTTCCTGGATCTAAAAATAGTTACCTCCATTTTTGTACATAATATGCCACTAGTACATGCCTCATTTTTGTTAATGTTTTTTAATCCACTCTCTACTTCGTATTAAAATTGCAATATTTAGTTATACTAAGGTTATGGAACTTGGCGTGATCTTGGTTTATGATTTTTTTCAGTATGACTGACTCAATGAATTTTGGTCCAGACTGGATACGTAATTTATCTTCTGAGGGAAGTGCCGGAGGTGGTTCCAGTGGAGGATCAAGATATCAGCTTGCTGATTTTCGGTAAGGATTTCCCCCAACATCATTTAAAATATAAACGTTAAGGTATGAAATGAAAGCATTTTACTAAAAATATTCTTTGTGTAAAAAGGAACTATTATCTAAGTACGATTACCATGTGTACAGTTTCTTACCCTCATGTAGATATGCTTTTGCATTTCTACAAAGTCCTTTTAGTGCTATATTTCATGTGTAACTTGTATCTGTATTTGGGTCATTCAGCAGATACCTAACTACTACCTATGTTTATTCTTCATTTAATTGTTGCACATAGTTCATATTCGCAAATGTTTCCAAATCATTACATGTTAAAAAAATAATTTTAGCCATTATTTTGTATTATTTTATTGTTATGCAATAGGTATATTTAATACTCCGTATTTTATATTTTTGCAATTTTACTTGTACGTTGAAGGTAATTTTCTTCTGTCTGATATTAATTGTGTTAAATATTATAGGTAATAGTCTTACATAAAATAAAAATGGAATATTAATTTCCCCTTTAAAATACATAAAATACAGACAAAAAACTTTAATGTAATAATCTACTGAAAAAAATTATAGTTATAATAAATAAAAAAGCACTGTTTTCAAATCAGGTGAAGTGGGTGGTAAGTAAATTACATTTTTGGCAGAAGTTTTATATACTTAAATATATCATTCTATATTTCTTGCATTATTTACCCTTTATCTATTTTGTAAAACTCGTTATAGCTAGTCTTCCATTCGTAAAAAAATCACTGAATGCATTAAATTCCATAGAACTGGCAAAATCTGCTACCCCACCACAAAAACCTTTGTTATAATAATTAGTCGTACTTGTAGAATGAAACCACGTGAGTTTTCAGATAAGATAATACTTACCTAACTACGAGATTTAATAAAACACCTTACTTAATATCTCTTTCCAAAGTTTAAGATTATACCATTAATTCAAAAACAGGTGAAGTTACCAAATATGCTCTCTTTCTCTTCCTCTCACTCTAAATATTACTGAGTTGTGTACTGGTCTATTATTAGATACTAGTAGTCTTAAACTGTATGAGGTAATTTTCTTACAATGCATAACTATCTTTTCCTGGTTGTAAACCATACTGAAAAATGTGTTTATTGTTTCTGGATTATCTTAGCAAAAAAAGATTCGATATATATATATATATATATATATATATATATATATATATATATATATATATATATATATATATATATATATATAGCATGTTACAATATTACAAATCAAATTTCAAGGTAACAAGCAGTTCCCGTGCTCTATTTATATAATCATATTTTTAGTATTACATGATTCTGACTACAAAATCTTTGATATATCGTAATAAACATTTGTGGTAGTAACAGCATAGAGACAAAAAAAATAACAGTTCGTGCCTTATACCTTTTATTTTAAATTTAGTTCACCATGTTTGTGTCAATGGTTACACATGCGTAAGCTTATTTTTAGTTACCTATTTTCTAGTAGTAATTATTTTACAAATTTCGATTTATTCTTGGCTACATGTAATCAAAATATACCTACTGTTAACGGATTATGAGTTCGTCGCAATATGCATAATATTGTATATTATTTTGTTGCTAAGTTACATTGTGATCATTATATTACAGCATTTCTTAAAATAACTTTAAAAAATTTATTCCAGTGATCTAAATAAATTTTGCAGCAGTCTTAACTTTTAACAAAATGTTTTCAAGAAATATATTTATCAAGTACCCAATGATATAAGGTTAAATTGAATAAAGTTTTTTTTACTATGTGAGACAAATATGAATTGTTACTTAAGGAAAGTTCATGAATGGATTGCAGTCAACGAGTTGTCCCAAGATACTACCAAAACTGTTAGTGCCTGTATGAATAGTGTACACAAAGAACTAAACAATTGTATCAATGGCAACCAAATAAATAGGGTATGATAATTATTGACTGTCACCTGCTTTTAATTTTCAATAAATTAGTCAGGATTATGAACATCAAACAAGAACAAGTCTTAACAATTTCACAACATTGTAAAAACTATGGCATCAGAGCATGGGGTGGTGCATATCAAAGTCATTAAGTCCCTGACTACATTGCAAGAGAGCATATTTCAAATTTTTAAGACTAATACTGAAAACATTTCTATAGCAAGATTAATAAAAGAATCTTTCATTATTGAGTATATAGTACACTATTACGAAATACTAAAAAATAAATAATAATGAGTCGACGAGTACCACAAGATACAAAAGTTTACCTTTAGCAAAAGTAAATAGATCTCTAAGCTACCAAAAATAGTAAATATATTGTTATCAAGTAATACAACAAGCTACTAAAAATATTAAACGTTTAGAATAAAACACTAAAAAAATAAAATAATGAAATGACTGAGGTATACTAACAAACTGTGATTGACAAAGTGATATTTTATCGAGCTAAACCAACATTTTGTGTAAACAGTCCTATAAATAACTGATCTTATATAAAAATTTACAGCAAAATTTATATCGACACATTTGGATATTAAACAACTAATTTCAATAATAGCACCTTTGTTTTCTGATTTATTACTTCACAAAAAAATTGGTAAAATTATCCCAAAATATGCTGACAACTAAATGTTCGGACAGGTCACAAAGCGTATTACTTGGGATAAGCAGTAGCTAGGCTTATGCTTAGTAGCTTAGGCTTTGCTGTTAAATATGTGCACGGTACTAATGTCAAATTGACATACAGTAAACATCGTTAGAAGTGTATACACCATTGTTGCTAAGCAACTAACGAGAAAATAAGGAAAATTATTATTCAGCAATTTTACAAAGGCAAATCGATACATATCAAATAACTGATCTTATCCCTAAATCTACAATTACGGATATCGTAAAAAAATATAGTGAACCTGGTAATGATAAAAGTTCAGGTTGGCCTAAAACTGTAACTACAAGAGATCAAACAGTTGTGGTAAAGATTTGCAAAACCTTTAAGGGAAATTACTAGTCAATGGAATAGAGAGTGCATGGAATAGAGAATATATATATATATATATATATATATATATATATATATATATATATATATATATATATATATATATATATATATATATATATATATATATATATATATATATATATATATATATATATATATATATATATATATATATATATATATATATATATATATATATATATATATATATATATATATATATATATATATATATATATATATATATATATATATATATATATATATATATATATATATATATATATATATATATATATATATATATATATATATATATATATATATTCGAAAATCTTAACCCTACTCCTATGCTGTCATAAGAATTACTGGAAGTGTGGTTTTTTTAGAACGCACGGCGGATTGCTTATTCGGGCGTTTTTTACAAACATAGTCGATCATTTCGCATTGAAAATTACCATTTAGTTGGAGCGCCGAATAAAAGGACAAGACCAGTGATGTCATATACATATGTACGAGTATGTGTTACGGTTGCCGATTCTGCGATCCTGGATGTACTAATTGTCCTGTAGATTCATAGATGCAGCACGTGAAAGATGAACGGTTTAAAAAACGTAAATAACAATTTATTAAAATATTACATATAAAGTGGCGAAAAGAAATCTTAGGTTTGTAGCAATTCATTACATAGACAAATAAGCAAATAGATAAATAATAAGGCAGAGACACTTTCTAGTTGCATATCTGGACGTATATATGGAAACGAACCACTTAGAAGTTGTACAAGTTCTTTCACCTTCATTGAGGATGTTCTGAGTGATGTACGAATAGGTGAAAGAACTTGTACAACTTCTAAGTGGTTTGTTTCCGTATATATGTCCAGATATGCAATTGGTAAGTGTGTCTTATTATTCATCTATTTGCTTATTTCTCTATGTAATAAATTGCTACAAAACCAAGATTTCTGTTCGCAAAACAAATATGAATAGCAAAGAACTTAAAAGCTAATATATATATATATATATATATATATATATATATATATATATATATATATATATATATATATATATATATATATATATATATATATATATATATATATATATATATATATATTTTAATACACACTTTATTAGAGCATTTTACAACATTTAGTATTTATTAGGTTAGTTTTAGTATTTGCAGTATTTAAGTTAAGGTTAAAGCCATACTTATCCTTACTTTGTACAGATCTTGCTTATCTCTATTATAGGTGCGAGTTCTTTCATGTATCTTATATTGAATGTATGAAAGTAACTTGCATGTAAAACTGGTTTTTGAATAAATAAAAATAAATAAATATGTGATATTTTCACAGTAATGGGTGAATTTAAATAATTACGATTCATATCACTTTACTCGTCGTTCGAATAGTAAACAATAAAAGTGATTATGGTGTAAATATTTAAAACTATTTTAGGTATGGGAGAGAAGAAATGTTGGCGTTATTTGATATAAATTCTAAGCCACCGGCCTCCTTAACCAATTTTAAAAGTCTCTATTCGGAAACGAGCCTACAACCGTTAGCCTTGCTACCACCACCTGAGGAAGAAGTAAGTGTGGTTATGTTTCTTTCCTAATTGTTACTTACATTAAATTATTTAATTAGAGGGGGTGGCAAGGTCGGCCAACAACATTGACAGGTCCCTCCAGAGGTAGAGGGGGATCATTAGAACGAGGAGGTCGAATAAGTAGAGGTAGGGGCAGTTACCAGTATGGAAGAGCTCCAGGATATGAGAGCGGTTGGGGTAATGGTGAGCAGCCAGATTGGAGCCCTAGGAAAGAGTACAATTCGCGAACTATGTCTATGGACAACTGGAGACGTGCAAAAAATAACGAGGACGATGATGTGTGGAGGCTTTCTCAGGGACGGAACAGCATGCATGAAAAATGGGGTGAGACATTATTTAATACTAATATTTATTATATACTAATAATAATATATAAAACTATTTGATTTAATTGTGTATAGCAATTGAACCTTTTATCTATACTTACTGTAATTATGGTAATTTTGTACTTGACGACTTCTTGCATGATTTTTTTTGGGCTCCATTTATGAACATTTTTTATAAAGACAATGCAGACGAAAAAATCAACATTTTAAAAGTTAATTATAATAATACTAAAGTCAATACTTTAGATATATCCGATCATTTTCCAGTCTCGTAAAACTAATAATAAAATTGAACCTTTTATTTATACTTACCGTAATTATGGTAATTTTATACTTAACGACTTCTTGCGTGATTTTTTTTGGGTCCATTTATGAACATTTTTTATTTAAAGACAATGCAAACGAAAAAATCATCATTTTAAATGTTCTACTTTTAAATATGTTTGATATCCATGCGCCTATAAAAGTGTAGAAGAACTACAAAAAAAGATCCCATGTCAAAGCTGCCATTATTTCTGAGAAAAAAGCATTTCTTGATTATCAGGCGCACCAAAAGATAAGAGTTAACATATGGAAGGACTTGTGAAAGATTAAAACACTTGAAAGATTTGTCTTTGTTTAATCTTTGATCTTAGAAAATATGATGATGTATTAGACCAAAAGGTAAACAGATTTTCAAACGTGATTTTACCCATTATGCCTTTTAGAGGTTATCATATGGATATTCTGATGCTACATGATATATTTGAGAATCATCCCGGGTTATTCATATATTAAACTTTATTCATATATTAAACTCATTTTTTTGTATTAAGTGATTTGGCTTTTGTTTTCCACTAGGTACAAATATATTGCAACGAATGTGGGCTGATACGTGCTTGGTACTATTCTTTCTATTCATGAGTAATTGACTGTTTTTTTTTCTTTCTTTTATTTTCTTGTATTTTATGTTACGTTATAATATGTACAGAGAACGTATTAGAAAATATTTGTTTAATTTTAGGTAGCTGGTATGGTATGTAAGCTTAATTAGGCTTATATACGTATTTCTTAGAAAACATGTGTTTAATTTTAGGTAGCTGGTATGGTTTGTAAGTTTAATTAGTCCTATTTATTTGGATTATATATATATATATTTTTTGGACCGAACTCTGCTAATTAACATGCAATTTATCATAACTCACCATTAACTTTTTTTTTTCTTTTTCTTACTGAATCATATGATAACATTATCTGTTAATAACAGCAATTATTATTATTATTATTAATATTTTTACTGAATCAATGTTTGTTATTGCTAAGAGTGTAATTTGCCATATTTTAATATAGGAAAAAAATGTTCTCAATCCTTTATATCCTAGGTCGGTCGACAAGTTGGAGAGGTGAGGGAGATTCGGAGGAACGGACTGGTCCTCCAGAAAGGGGTGGACGCACAAGTTGGCATGATGTAAATCGGGCTCCTCCCTCGAGACGGTCCTGGGACAATGAGGACCATTTACCGGAGTGGGCAACTGAAAATCCAACTGAAGGGGGAGGTACATTTGATGAACGAGGAGCATTTCATGGCTCAGATGATGAAGTAAGTGTTTTTCCTCAAGTAGGAGTTCCTCATGTTCATTGTTTGGCCAACGTTCATTGAGAATGTTCCATTGCTATTCATATGTATAAAGTTATAAGAGTCAACTCTTGCAAAGTCTATCTGCCCGATATGCAAGAAAATGGGGGACACATAATATTGTCGTTGATTGATGAACTACTATCAAACTAAAAATATAAAGCCCAGACTTTAAAATCTCATATCTCTAAAAATACCCAACGAATTTCAACGTCACAAACGTCAACATAGTCTATAGAAAAATAATTTCTATACATTTCCATATAATTTCATAATTTTTCAACAACTCGTTTTATTTATTAGCTTAAGTTTTTGTTAAATTTTTTATGTACATTTTAGAAATATCCACATTCCAAAATCAATTACCAACAAAATATTGATCAGTAATAAAAGATGTTTATGCACCTGATATGTGCGCAGTTTTATGTATAATTTACTGAAAGTTTTATAATATTTTATAAATTGGGAAAATAACTATAATAAAAAGTATTGTTCTATTGCAATTCGCTCATTTGGAAAGCTATTTATAAAACATCGTGACTAAACTCCCCGGTACTCTCATAAATCTCATCATTTCTACGTTCCACACATGCGTGAGCGGTTCAACCTTACAACCTATACATAGCTATGCTCATACTATGCAAAAGCATTGGTAGCCTAGCTATAAAGCGTATGGTCTATATATGCGTATTGCGTGTTTGGGTCCTACAGCTTTTGCAATTTTTTTACGTAACCCCTTCAGATAGACAAAACACATTATACATTATATTTCCCTTGCTCTAAAACACAATTACTTTTATCACAAGGTCGCCTAACTGACCAGATAATAAATATACATGTATATGGCATAAGGGCCCCCAAGGAGGGCCAGATGGTTTCACAAGAATTGTTACATCACAGGAATTCTGTCACGGGGTGCCCGATCGATATTATTTTCCATATAATTAGAAAGCAAGTATTTCTATCATTGCTGGTTGAACGTAAGGAATGCTTAAATGCAGCCGGGATTTTCAAGTTACTGGTGTCTGGTTCCGGGAGGCGAGTTACTGCGTTTTCAAAATGCTTGCTGCATATATGATGTTAAAAGAAAATCATAGAATTGTTTAGAAAACAATAATAATTACGGTTTTAATAATTAAAATTATGTTATAAGAGAGAGTGCGAATCTCAAGCTAGCAGCCGCTACCTGCCGCTTGCTTGAGTTTCTCACTCTTCAGATGTGAAGCGCCATTAGAAATTATATACATGAAATAATTATTATAGTAAAAGTGTTTTTATTAGGTATCCATTTTTTGCAAATAAATGTGGCCAATAGTTCGATATTATAGTAGTGGAACGGAATTCACATTGTCTTGCGTTGAATTCTTGGTGAATTCTGTTCCACTACTATAATATTGAACTATTTACATTTTCAGAATACTGATGGAATAAAAGGATACTATACTATTGAAAGGCACTATTGGCTATACTATTGAGAAGAATACTATTGAAAGGCACGTTTTAATATGCAGTTCAAAAAAATTCATAACTCGAATACTATGCACCTACTTCGAAAATGGTTGTTTTAAACTTTGATCATGTTTTTACTTTAATTTTCTCGTAGAATGTATACTTTTCAAAAATTAAAAAGTTTGTCACTTGCTGTAAATACCAATACATCAATATCAAAATCACTGGGTAAATTATATAACCAAATTAATTAACAATATTTGTCAACAATATAAATAATATAAAATCGCCTTTGTGTTTTCATTGAAAAAAAAATTGTGACGAGTGCTCAATGGAATTCTTCATTTTCAATTTTCATTGAATTTTTTTTTGTTTTTGTGATAGTGTTTTATAAAAGATCCCGCCATAATTTTTTATTAATTTTTTTGAGCATGATTTCTATCGAAAGAAAATGTTCAAAAGTGCGGGAATAAAGCAACCGCTTATACGGGACATCACGTATCCTTTCTTAATGACGTTACAGAGCCTACGACCTTGAACATGACACAACGGTGTATTAGTACTATATTTCAAAGTTGGTTCCTTGTTTTTTGAAATTGACTTTGTTGACACTTGGCTTCTGCTGATAAATAATCTAAATTGGACATGTAAAACTCATTTGCCAAAAACCATGCTAAAATCAACTTTTGGGACATTTTCTGCACTTCCTTTAAAAAATCGTAGCAAATTTAAATTATTTATATAATTAGTGATTTTTATGTGTTGTCTTTAATTAACAGGGCCGTGGTTACAGCTGTGCGGCCGTTTTTGGAGGGCGGCGCGACGGCATTTTCTTAACGAAATATTGTAATATTTTTAAATAAATGGCATTTATAGCATAAGGGCGACAATTTAAAAGCCTGCACCTGGCTGCCAAAAGTCTAGCGACGGTCCTGTTTATTAATAACGCACAATAGTCATAACTTTGTATTGTGTGTAAATCGTGCTGATATTTTTTACCATTACATTACAACAAATTTTATCATTATAAGTAGGGTATATATCTATATTAAAACAATATCCAATCAATATATTTACACCTGACATAACTAAAATATGACGGCAAAATATCATAAGACTTGTCCTCAATTTTATTGAACAGAAGTGTACTTATATGCAATTACAATTAAGATGTAATATAATGGTGCTGCTAAGCGATAATTGTATCTTTTGTTTTAGTTGGAAGGGAAGCCTCCCAATAAACGGGACACAGGACTCCAAAAATCCAATTCGCAGCAACATATTACCAATAGAACACAGCATCCACCCTTATCTTCTTCAAAATCCACAATGTCCCTCATTAATTCGTCTGATGATACTGCAAAGAATAGAGAGGTAAATACTTTGTAATTAACTAATTCTTAATAACTTTGTTAATAAGAATTACCATCCTCATGTTATTACTTATGAATTTTATAAGCATTTGCCTAAAAATTGGCTCATATCTTTGTGGCCTATTTAATAATATTTTAAATTCTGATACCACAATCCTGGGGAAAGAATATTTAAAATGATGTACAGTATAATTTTAATAATGCGGACAGTGTTTTTAAATAATTCGGACTACAGAAGGGTCCGAATGAAGGGGATATATATTTTTTATATATGTAGCTGTAATAAATTACACGTGCCATAAAGGCTATTATTTTATGTGGTCTTTTACATGGAACCACGGCAGATAAACGAAAAAATTCACACAAGTGTAAGCTCACTAAATTTTACTCTCTACTAGTAAGCAATTTGCTCTCACCGCATGCTAGACATCAGTTGTTTGGTTTGTCAAGTACAATATTATTGGTTAGACTATCTGTCCGAAATACAGAGGTAAAATTTGTCCGAGCATAGTACATATCTGGATAGCTGGTGTGTCCATTTTAGCGAGTGTCCGGATTAGCGAAGTTGTACTGTATAAAAATGGCCCAACCAATGAACTTTACGATTTTAGGCCCATGGCCCTAATGAATTGTTTGGAAAAAATATTTACTTTTATTCTATTATGCAGAATAGAGGGTTGGGTTTAATGTCGGTAAGGTAGTTTTTTTTCAAATTACATTAAAAGTGGCTTTTTAATGACACTTGACAGGCTTAAGGGTGTATTTTTACTGCCTAGTCAGAAAAAGTTGACTTTTTCTGACTGAGTTGACTTTTTCTGAGACACATATATAAATACCACAAAGCAAACACTAATTCGTGAACTTAAAATAACAAAACTGTAATATAAAACACGTAAATAATCAACAGAAATTAACAATGTGTCAAGTGTTAACATGTGACGTCATTTAAAAGGATCAGAACACAGGACTGAAAAAAGCCGTGCAGTTTCAACCGATAGCCAGATACACCTTTTAATTAATTGCATTACATGTTAATAATCATTTTATTTTAAGGAACCTGAAAAAGAAACCATTGAAGAAACACAACAGTCTAGAGAAAATAGTGCAATTACCGAGAGAAAAAAATCTGTTCCAAATATTCCAGAGAAAGTAGATAAAGAAGTAATCATCCAAGAAAGAGCTAAATCTGAGGGCCCTCTTAAACCTAGTGAAAAACAACCAGTGATAGCCAATGGCCCCATGCAAGTCATGCACAGGTAAATATTTTGTGCAAACTACCGTTTTACATGGAGTTTCTTTCCTTGACATCTCGACATTTCGCAGTACTACTATACTATACTATTTTAGAACTGAGGAATCAGATTTCGAAAGGCTTCAAGAAGACTTTGTTCTGAAACTCGTTGTCGATGAGGAACCCCCTAAGCAAATCCCCAGTAATTTTGAAGTTGCGGGATTGCAGCCTCCTCCAAATTTAGTAGCTCCATCTATAGGTGACAAATGGTTCTACCAAGACCCTCAAGTAATTCTAAGCAAAGTAATTTTGACACGATATATGAGTTTATTATTTTCAGGGTCAAATGCAGGGCCCCTTCTCAAATGTAGAAATGGCTGAGTGGTATAAAGCTGGATACTTCAGTAATCAGTTAAAAGTAAGGCGACAGTGTGATGAACGATTTTTCTTGTTAGGAGAGTTAATAACAATGTGTGGGGGGGCGAATCCATTCCAGTCAGGGATACGGTTTCCCACTTTGAAGAACGACGTAACTAAAATGCCTGATCCTGATATACTCCAGTTTCAATACTTATCGCAGATGGCAGCATATAAGCAAGCGCAAGAAAGGATTCTAGCGGAGCCCTGGAGCGCCATCACTCTACAGCAGCAGGAACTTGCTGCACAAAGACTGATAATGCAACAGCAGGTAGGATAGATTTTCTGATACATTTGTAGTTCACTAATCGTGTATTCATGTAGTCACTATATATATTCATATATTCACTAATTGAAGGGGTGGATGGATAAAGGTGTTAAATCTAATTTGCAACAGGATGTTTGTCGGGGGCAAGTTTCAGACACTCTAAATACAAAAAAAAACCTATCCTAATTGAAAATAAAATTATTTGCTATCCTTTGAAAGGCATTTCGAGATATAACAAATACTAGTGCTATTTTTAGCACGAAGCTGGTATCCCTACGGTCCACCAACGTGTTAATTATTTTGTATTATATTCACAAAACAAACCAAAAAGGCAAATATAGATTATGTCTCGGATTGTTTTACTTCATCTGCATCGAACATAATCAAATGAACACCCTGGGAATAAACCCACATGAGTGTATGAAATGAACTGGGAGCAATTCCCGATACATCACTAGATATAATTCTATCTAACTACTGTTGTACTCTGTTTTTATAGACCTACCAAAGAATGAATATTTACATTTTAGTTCTATGTATCCCATCGAAAGTTCCCCATAAGAGAGTTGAACAACGGAAATGATGCAGAATAAAAATTCCGACGTTGCCATGTTCGCTATTAATAAATTTATTACAAAGGTTCATGTTATTTTTGTACTATAGTTACTTACACACAGAAGCCAAATTTCCATTATGGCTTCCAGCTTCTGTTGCATATTTTATCACCGTTGCCCCTCATACATAGTTGTTCAACTCTCGTGTGGTAGACAGGTAAGTACATCATTTTGCCTATAAGGGATTTATGTGAAAATTATAACTATTTGTGAAGTAGTGATTTACGGCTGTTTCTATCTAGCAGGTTCCTCAAGATCTTCAATACATACAGCAGCCACCAGCCACCAATCCATTAATGCATATGATTAATCAGATGCAACAGGTATGAATTTACTTGTGATAAAATAGTACTTGTGATAAATAGTGATGCTAAACTCAAAAGGTCAATTATATTTTCTTAATTTAGGTCAAAGCTGTGACATTTACCTCCGGTAATCGGTAATCAGTAATCGATTACAATTTCATTGTAATTTGTAATCATATTAGATAAAAGTAATTAAATAGACCAAGACCGATAATTTTTGAAACCAAAAAAAAATAGTAGGGTGAAACCCATTGGAAAAGGAAGAGAATATAACAAAATTTAAAGGAAAAATAATTTACGGGGGTTCTGAGGTCGGAAAGTGGAGGGGGTAAGTTTTTAAGGGTAAAAAACGATTTTTCGATTTCTGGCAAAATTAAGTACTCTGGAAAAAGTTAAATGGCAAAGTTGTAGGTAATAAAAAGATCTACAACTTTTGTATTTACACTTTTGTGTAAATTGTATTTTGTATCTACACTTTTTTCACATAACCTCAAAGTTTATGTGAAAAATTCAAAAAATCAAGTTTTTAGTTTTTTATTTTTCTTTCAGAGTTTTTGTTAAGACTATAACACCATTAAGAATATGGTCGAGAGTGGCTCTATTATACTGTGGACACTTTGAGTTAAAATGCAGATATTTCAATAAAACGTTACAAGTGTAATCCACTACCATGGCAATTCGAACACACTGGCGTAAAGTACACCTTCACAATCAAAAACTATGTAACTCGTACATATTTTTTGTTGCGTTGATTAGATTTTGCACTTCTCGTATTTCTGACACTGCTTCCGAAAAATCTCCCAAACCATTCAATGTCTCTTACACACATTAAAGATGTAACAATGTAAATTAATGTTTAGTTTTATATTAATACACTTCATTATTTAATGATAATCTTCCTTTCTATAACAGTATAACATACCCTGAAAGATATGAATCTGAAGTGTAAAATATCGCTTTTTTTGCTGAAATCAAATGTTATTATTATCTGCAAAAAAGTATATTTGAGATGACTATTGAGATGGACGTAGTCAATGACCACTTCTCATCACTACTTGCAATTACTAAAGATCGTTTAAACGACTAGTTGTGAAGAATAAAGTTGCTAAGTACTATAATAGGTTTATCTGTAGGCGAACAAGCTTCCAGGCCAGGGATTGGTTGATAAGCAATCCCAAAACATACCAGTATCTATGGACCCACACTTACAACTGCACATGGGTAATATTCTCTCTTTACAAAACCGAATGCCAACTACCGGTATGTCTAACCATCTACCGTCCGGCATGGGCTCCAATTTGCCTGGTTCATTACCAACTGAGAACATGTCATCGAGTATTCCCACTCTTCAAAATCCTGCAATGAACCATGGGGGTATGTCTATGTCTCAATTGCAACCTAATATACCGGTCAGTTTAGGCGGGAATATGAATATACCTCGGCCCAATTCCCACGGCTCTGTAGACCAACTTAATTCTAATTCCGATAATGATCCCATCAGTAGCTTACTTAAGCAGTTGCAACAATCACAACAGGTAACAAAAAACATTGAGGTGAAATATATATTGAATTTCATTAACATATATGTTTATAGATGGAATCTCTATGGCAACAAAGCCATAGAGGTATTCCTACTTCTGCACCGCCTCAGCAGTGGCAGTCCCAACCCGAGGTACCCATGTCTATGTGGGATACTCAACAAAATAACACAGTCACTCCTACGACAACGCTGCAAGTAGAAAACCAACAACAAATACAGCAATCTAGGCAAAAAGTTGAAGGAGATAAAGAACAACCACAACAACGTTTAAAAGAAGAACCCTCAAATAAGGACATAAAGAAAAAGAAAGAACAAGAGGAGAAGCAAGCAAAGAAAGATGCCGAGGAGAAACGCAAACAGGAGCAAAGAAAACAGGTATGTTTCAATGAAACTTAAGAAAATAATAAAAAATTGTATGCTTATTCAAAATTTTCAGGAGGCAGAGAAAAAATCAATGGATGATAAGAGAAAAAAGGAGGAAGAAAGAGTAAAGAAGGAATTGGAAAAGGCTAAAAAGGAGGCTGAGGATAAGAGGTTGAGGGAGTTGGAAGAGAAAAGGAGGCTTAAGGAACAAAGAAAAGCTGAAGAGGAGGCAAGGAAAAAATCTGATCAAGAAAAAGAGGAGGCCAAGAAATTCGAAGAAGAGAGGTTAAGGTAAGTTTCGACTTGTTAAAGAGAACTCATTGATTATTCGACGATCATTCGAAACAGTCGTTAAACAGTTAACAGTTAAAGTCGTTATTCATTTATTTATAGGCAGGAAGCTAGAGATTTAGAACAGAAAAGGCAGGCAGAAGAACGTAGGATACAGCAAGAACAGATCCGGAATGCCAAAGTCGCTCCTTGGTCACAGCCTAACTCCACCCTTGGCATGAGTCTTGCCGATATTCAGAAGGCAGAGAGGGAGAAACGTGCTCAAGAAGTAGCATTACAAATGCAGAGATTGCAGGTAACGCAGTAATTTTTTAAAGGCAACTTCAAAACATTAACTCCAATGTTTTAATATAGGAAAAGGAATATCAACAGCTTCAACAGCAGCAGCAGCAGCAACAAGATAAGCCGACTGGGATACAACTGAGTTGGGCTAAAAAGCCGGTAGAGCCAAGGAAAGTTAAGTCTTTGGCTGAGATACAGGCTGAAGAGCAGGAGAGACTAGTTAAGGTACTTTCTTTATTTGCCATTTTACATTTTAAGTATACTTTAGTATCGGAAAGTGACTTTAAAAACATTTCTCAGCTTGAAAGTTTTTTACGAAATATTGATAGAGACACATAAGAAGGGCATGAATT
>CAXKVY010007939.1:0-22756 GCA_964058915.1 Tetropium fuscum
GGAGGTACCCTGGGTCTATTCTACAATTGTGGCCCCGAACCCAGAGGATCACTGTTCCATTTTAAATCGGTTAATTTTTAACACTAGGAGTAGTTTCCACAAACACCAAAACACTTTCACTTCGCTCGAGGCGCGTTTCGCCAACCAAGTTGGCATCTTCCGGAGACGATCAAAACTAATCTTACACTACAAAATCTACCATATTTATACTATTTTTCATGGTGACGTCACTCATGATAAGTGATAAGTATGTGTCACTAATGATAAGTGAAATGGCAAGTTTTAATTTTCTTCTCCATTGTTTACTAAGTTTCTCTCTCAGTAATGAGAGGTTTGAAAAAGAAAAAGTATTACTTAAAGATATAGCTGTGAGTAATGGTTATCCTAGAGATATAGTTGAAAAAGTAATTAGGAAGCGTAAATTTAAGGACACACTTCGTAATTCTACGACCTTTCAAAAGGATATATAGACTCCAAAATATGTATCCATCCCGTACGTGGTTTGAGTAAGGTCTTCAGAAACGTTGGTATAACAGCGATTCATTCGTCGAGTAATAAATTACAACAACTATTAGACAATCCAAAGGATAAAATTGTTCCAAATGAAAGGTCTGGGATTTACGAAATTAGTTGTAATGATTGTGATCGAAAATATGTTGGACAAACGAGACGATCAATTAACACCAGATTTAAAGAGCATATGGCTCATCTAAAATATGGAAGAACAGATAAGTCTAGTGTTGCACAACATGCTTTTGACAACAATCATAGAATAGATATTAGTAATTTAAGATTACTTGAAAGTAAGAAATTGTAAAATGTAAAAGTAGTATGGATAGCGACAAGGGACCTATATCGTATAGCCCGATTTACGCGTTGCTTAGCAACCGATCATTGAAGCGTGATTAGTCACGCGTAAATTTCACGGTGATATCATTAGTGACTTCACCATGAAAATAGTATAAATATGGTAGATTTTGTAGTTTAAGATTAGTTTTAATCGTCTCCGTATGATGCCAACTTGGTTGGCGAAACGCGCCTCGAGCGAAGTGAAGAGTTGGTGTTTGTGGAAACTACTCCGAGTGTTATAGTTACATCAAAGGTTCCAGCCCTATCCAGCAGTTAATTTTTCTGAGAAAACTGTCACGACTTTTATTTTCACTGCTTATTTTCACTATTATTTCTAACAGCGGAACTTTCCTAAAAGGGTTATTCTCACAATTTACTCATCCAAACCTACTGTTAATTTGTGGTGCTACACATCATATCAGTATTTGTGCTACTAAGCTGTGCATAGAGAACCTTTATATAATATAATCATATAAAAAGCCGAAAGCCACTTGTTTCTATAAGTGATTAGACCTAGAGTGATTAGAGATTCTAGAGTGATTAGAGTTTCTATAAGTGTAAGTGACTAGAATTTAATAAGCCAACGATTTTTCGTATAGTGACCCACCAAAAACATCTTCGTGCGCCACTGGTCGTTAACTCTATTAGATGAGGAAACAGTAGTCTGTAGATTCGTAGTAATGGACCCCCAATGTGAATCAATTCAGTGTCTGATTGTTTCCAGTCAGAGCTGTTTAATAGGATAGAAGCTGCAGCGCATTTTCCTGAGGCTGCACTAGACACAAACGATTTCATAATTTACCATTTAATAAATCCGTATGCTTATTTGACTAGAAGCATGTGTTTCGATTGCAATATAAAGCGCTTAATTCGCGTCGAACTAAAAAGGCGAAATCGGTCATAAATCAATAGACAAGTATAAAAAGCTATTTCGTATTAATTTCGATACATCAACGGTATTGCATATTGCAGGCTCCGCTCTCATTCAGAGCTATGACCTGTATTTATAATGCTTTGCACTTTTTTACGTACTTTAAAGAACGGTGGAATAAAAAGGCAGATGTGATGCTGGATAGTCGGGGTCGCCGTGTAATGCCCTAATGGCATTTGAATGAAACTCGCCAGGAACAATTAACAACGTTTATTTGGTATTGACATCGTATTTGATAGTAACACAGCACAGAATGTATAATGTGCAGAATGTCTTAGAATTAATGTCTTAGAATGAATGTATGCTGGTGACCTAGTTTCCGCCATATATAACGTTGACTAGGTCAGTATGTATATATCCACAATGTTGCATTAAGTCGGCCTTGATCTGAAGAATGTCTTAGTTGGCAATTTTACTGGATATGTTTCCAACGCGTGAACTAGTTTTACTTAGAATAATAACAAATAATAAATATGATATTGAATAACAAATAAGATATTGAGAGCACGTGTGGCCGTTATGGCACTACACAGGGTGTATAGAAATATATATATATATATATATATATATATATATATATATATATATATATATATATATATATATATATATATATATATATATATATATATATATATATATATATATATATATATATATATATATATATATATATATATATATATATATATATATATATATATATATATATATATATATATATATTTCTACAAATCCAAGATTACTTTTCACAAAATAAATATGAATAGCAAAGAATTTCAAAGCTAATAAATATATCCAGGGTGAAAATTTTTTTCGAGAATTTTCGAAGAAACAATTAATACATACAACCAACAAATGATTTTAGTTTTGACTAAGCAAGCAATTTCTGTATCACTCCCTCTTTGAATGCTTCAGAACTCTATTGTATATATAATTCAATATTTTCCCGCATATAGTTGGAAAAAGTAGTTGTTTTTCAATAGTTTCAACAAGATTTTATGCATTTTAAAGTTTAACATCTTCTGGATAACTGTATGCCTAATGCTTTTATATATAATATGTTCAAATATAACAAATATAAATAGTAGACTAGGTTTGTGTATTCTAAGAATGAGTTCCGTCAAAAACTAATGTCATAAAACGTCACTGCAAGTGTTGGTGTATTGGTAATTTAAATTCAAGTATGAATGATCAATGAAATAAATCGTATACTGCTCTGAAGATCCTCAAGAAAGGTGAAAGAACTTGTACAACTTCTAAGTGGTTCGTTTTCATGTGCATAGTGGTCCATTTCCGTATGTGTGTCCAGATATAGCACTGGTAAGTGTGTTTTCTTTCTTATTCGTCTATTTGCTTATTTCTATGTAATGAAATGCTACAAACCCAAGATTACTTTTCACAAAATAAATATGAATAGCAAAGAATTTCAAAGCTAATATATATATATATATATATATATATATATATATATATATATATATATATATATATATATATATATATATATATATATATATATATATATATATATATATATATATATATATATGTTGTTTTACTATTTTACAGTAGTAGCTCTTTCCTAGTCATTTTCCTAGTGTTTAGCCATTCGATTACTTCATGCTTAGGTGCGTTGGCAGTCGGAGGTTTTTCTATAAGCCTCAAATGGTATGCTGCGTTATCCATCATAATAAGCGATCGTCTTTCAACAAGCCTTGATAAAATGTGTTCTTCTAACCATTTTTCTATTTTTTTATTCAATTTGTCCTGATAATCGGTACTTTTATAATTTTTTTGTACTTAATATTAATACAGCCCCATGGATAGATCGGTCACTATATTCTGCATGTAGAATAATGTATATTACACCCACTGGGTTCTTTATAGACCACACAGTCTTTATACTTTCTTTAGTAGATTCGCTTATGTCTAATATTTGTTTGTTTTCTAATTCCTCTTTTATATTTGTTCTTGTTACATATTGCTTTCTTCTAGTTATATCGCATAATAATTCTTATTTCACCCTTCAATGCCTCGGTAATATTTTTGCTTTGGGTGCGCCTAACTTTGGTAAACTAACATAAACGGAATTATATTTTAGCCCAGTCTGAGCTGGGGAATTAAGCCCACTTTTTGGGTAGTTGATCATGAATCCGACGATTACGAATAACGAAAAACCATGAAAATTCCAGAAAAAAATTTCAATTTTAGCGAAATGATCGTGCGATCGGTCGCTATATGGGTTTTTTGGATCGCTGATATCGTTATATTTTAAATCATTAAAAATGTTTTTTTCGGGAAAACGCGGAAAATTTTATATTCTTTCCATTTCAAGGTTATTGTTCCAGTTTTGTGTTGTTTTCGTTTACTTTTTCACTGTTCATTTCAAATTGTGAAAATTATAAGTAACGCCAGAATAGCTATTTATGTATCCAGTTGGGAAAAGTACTATTTAGTGTAACGAGCAGATTTCTGCGGAACGAGCACTAACGAGTTCCGTAAAATGAAGCCAGTTACACAAAATAGTGTTTCCCAACGTGTTTCATACAAGATTTTTTCTAATTTTCACCAATTTTATATTTCATGAGAAGAAAGCTCTGAAATTAATACGTTTAAAAACAAACAATCTAGTAGGTTGTAACGGTGTGACAGCTCGTCACTTTCGTAGCTTGCCAGGTCTAAATAACCTACTATGAAATAAACTTGACAAAACCAGTTGCGTAATATTTTACTTTTGTATCTGGTTGTGAAAAGTAAGACGTTTCCTAACGTCAAAGGGTTTTGGAAAGTCTCACTTTACTTGCCAAATTAGAAAAAACAATTGAAAATTTGGGAAAAATAATGAAAACGCCAATGGGAAACATTATAGCGCCATTGAAATGACCTTGCTATGTGTGTTCGTATATGCACATAAACATTAACTTATAAAAACGATGTCCACTTTTTATTTTTTTTTATTTTTATTATATTTATTTTATTATATTATTATTTTTATTTTTACCCTGATTATGTAGAAAACGCAAATAGCGTGAATGAGTCAATTTCCGCAAAAATAAACAAAATTTCCCATTTTCTCGACAGTAGCATGAATTTTCCGGGAAAATATCATCGGATTGATGATCAGCCAATCAAAAAAACTTCGTAGAACCTATTTTCAAAGCTTAATTGTCATTTTTTCAAAAATTAAGTAGTCTAAACATGAGGGTGAGAGTGGGTATTTTATAGTATAGGGGTAATCTGGGGAGGTTTGGCAGGTTGATAGAGAGTCACGAATAGCCTTAAGTAAAAGTCTTAATTAGTCTCCTAGCTCACATACAGGACTATTAGTAGGTACGAGTATATTACTTAATGAGTGAATAATGACAGCTATTACTGCACGAGAATGAATTTGTAATGATATATGAGTGTAGTGATAGTCATTATTCACGAATAAAGTAAGATACTTTTTCCATAGCCACCTTTAGTAGAGATAGCCGTAGTCAGAGAAACGTGGCAACGTAGCTAGCGGGACAGCAGTTTCTCGTCAGTTTGTGTTCAGTGCAAACTGCAAAATTATAAAAGAAACAAAGGCTGAAAACTAGAAGAGGAAAATAACAAAGATAAGGTTTGACCTAGTTAAGTGCAAAAAGTACAAATTTCGGAAACCATCGTGAGATAATAAACCAAGAATATTAGATAATTAATTTTCCTTGCTTCACACATGTTAAGTCTGGATATGAAATGAAGAATTGCGTAGTACGCAAATTGAGGAAAAGTAATAATAGAAGGATGAAATTAGATAACTTCTTTATCTGATATGATAATTCTTTATTATTAAATTGAACATGCATTCAATGCCATACATGAAGTAATATAAGAAATCCTGGAGTCCTAGAGGAATGTCACTGGAAATAAGGAAGCTTATTGAAACATTCAGATTTTCATTAAATTTCTTGTGATGGCCCAGTTAAAGAGGCTAAAAAGTTTTCTCAAAACTAGTAAAGGTAAAAAAACTATTAAATACTTCACTAAAAGTTAGAAGGGTAGTATGTATCGTAACGATAAAAACGAGTGATAATAATATAAGCATGATTATAATAATAATAAAAATATGTAGTTACATTTAAAAATTACATTCACAAGATTTTTTTAAAGTATTCTGTCTATATGATAATTCAGTCAATGTTTAATATTTCTTCGAAACTTAAATATTTAATTGAGTTAATAACTATCGAGTTGTTATATATGTTTCCCTTATATAGTGATCGCTTTCACCGTTAACTATCTTTGCGAAATTCGTAAACTCTCCTTTGCTCGTTGTTTACATTTGAGAGAATGCGGTTAGCAAAGGAAAAACGTGATTAAAGGCTAAGCTTTGTTTACCGGGTAATGTGTTTAGGTGTAAAAGGAAGTAGAGGGGATTCACGCCGTCCTGCAGAAACGGAGCTTCCTGAAAACCTCTTCTTCCTGCCTGTAAAATCTGTTAACACCTATTTTTACATGTATTCACTCTAACTACTTCAAAGTCGTTGATATAATGGCATAGGCATCAACATATCACTGCTTTACTCTTCAACGAGGACAATAATATATTGTATTTAGTATTTTTATTTCGGTGTATTATATTATCTAAACATACTGCAGCATACACGAGTTATTTTAATACGGACACCATATCTTGGAATAAAGATGGGTCGTATCTATGGGACACCTTTATATTCTCCAGTGGTCGCATATTTTGCCGGATGCGTCATGGCAATGATTAGAATTCCTACCTCGCGCTTAACTACTATCATTTCCATTGCCATTAAATCTGTTACTGCTCCAATAAAACGTCTTAATCGATTTGAAAATTTAAATGCGTCGAGCGCCTCTCTCCTTTTTGTTATTCGGATATTGTATTATTAGAGTCAGAGGTATAGTACACTGAATTATCACTCCCTATAACCCTTTTACAGGCTATGAGGGACTAATAAAAGCGGGTTTAAGTGCCCCCGATAACTGCCTGCATGCCTACGGTTCCTCTTTAAAAATTCCGGAAACGATCGGAATATAAAAAGGAAAGGTTTGCCCCTCCGAATCCGAAGAAAGATCAATTTATTTTCTTTATATTATCTCGGGGATCGGAGGGCATGAATCACATCCATTTATTTTGTAATTGAGATAGATCTACCTCGTGTTATAATAGGCTCCGCTTGACATAATTAAAGGTAACTGGCAATTTATCCTATCTCTATAGTGCATAGCCTGTATTAAGGTATTATTAGCTTGTTAGTCCTGTTAATGCTATTAAATTTGTATTAGATAATTTGAGCTTTATTAACAAGTACTTTACTACCTTAATGGTTAATATATACATTTTTAATAATTTAGAATACCTTTCAGCTTTGGTGATGTATAATATAAGTTCACTTATCACATGTTCTTTCAATTTAAAAGATGTCTACGTCATTTTTTTCAAACATTCGCCAATAATTTTTTTTACATATTCTACCACGCTTGTCAATGTAAATCAACAAATTTGACGTTATAGTGATAACATGCCACAGAGTGATGAGTTCACGGCCTTATCAAAGTCGTGTACAAATGATTTTCAAAAGCTTGTGATTAATAGCAAATACTAATTAAGTTTGTTACTATGTTTGTTAATACTAAATATGTAATAAGATTCATTTTAGGCGAAATTTTTCATAAGATAATTTTACAAAAGCAAGGTTGTCTAATAATTAAAGCGAAATATTTTTTCTTTTCAAATTTGAATTGGATATTTACATATTGTAGTTATTTTTATTTAATCAATATTTGAGTCTCCTTTTTCCAACTTCTTATTTAATATAAATACGTGCATAGTTACAATAATTAAATAGTGAACTTATAAAATGTGTAACATTCTATTATAGGATCGGTACTATTCCCAGAGTTGGCCATCTGACATAAAAAATCAAAGTTTGCAAGTTTAAGATTGTTGTTTGTTCTGGTAGTAGCGAACGAGTATAATAATAATAATAATTGTAAAATTTAAAAAAATCTGGTACTGACAGCGTTTCAATCCATGACTAATTGATTATGAATCATAAACATTGCGTTATTCGTCTTCTTTTCAGTAGTCCGTTAATAAATATTCTTAAAAATTTTATTTATGACATCAGCCGATTCGCCAAAATACACAATGGCGTGCTGTAAGATACTGTCATTACCAACAGATTGCAATAATTTTCGTCAATGTCGCGGTATGCTGTGACAGGCTGGGCAGCGTACCGAAATTTTTGCAGTACGAACAATTTTGCAGTACATCATAACCTAACATTTTCGAAGTAGTGATGGAAATTTAAATAAATTTTGTTGCTTTGTAAATATTGTGGTTAATTGTGTTATTGTGTATTTTTGTCATGTTATTAAAATGTTAGGTATATATAACTAATAATGAGTCAACGTGACGAGGAAAAAAAGCCGCGAAAATAGCCACTTTTTCGAAAGAGGATGAGATTAACTTACTGAATGTTATATATTATAAAAGTTATCGAAAATAAAGTGACAAATAAAGTGTAATATACGAAGAATCCCTCCCGGATTCTTGTCAATTATGTGAGAATATGATTAAAGTTTTATTTTTATTTAAGGTCAAGGCTAGGGGGCGAATTCAAAAACGATGGAAACATTCTGCCTTGTTTTTAAAACATTGCAGTCGTGGCTTATACCTATATTTTTCTTTTCTCAACAGAGAAGAGTTAATGTCTTCTTCCTCACTTTGTGAGGATGAACTTGAACTGGAATCCAGTAAACGATAGATTGTATTTCAAACACACCAAGCCCAAACGACCACTATTTCCCAGACCATTGTTTTATATATATGAACGCATACGTACTGATTTGTAGGTTATGTTTACAATAAAGTCGCATTTTCCCCCCAAAAGGGCCAAAAATGAAGCTTTTTAGTAAAATGTCCTTTAAGATTCGATTATGGAACATGCTTTAGAACTTCAAGGAGACTTTCAATATTAAAGGAAGCTTTACGTCGCTTATGGAACTGGCCATTATTCAGTGGCGTAACGCTGAACTGGCAAAGTAAATTTTTTTTTAAATGGCTACCCCCTTTGTCCAGTCTTTTTGAAACAGCACTTTTTTCTGAATACCGGAGCTTAAAAAAATATTAGATTGCAAATAAAAACTCGAGATAAATGCAATCGAAATTTCAAAATATCAAAAAACCTATTAATTGAAATTATAAAATTAAACAAAACAGAGATATTAAGTAAGAAGATGTTTAAATTGTTGTCCATTTACTATTTAGCAGTGAGCTAGACGCATGACGAATTCATTTCGAACGTTATTTATTATTTCTGGTCCAATATTTTGTATTTCTTGCCGAATTCGTTCTTTTAAAAAAATCAAGTGTGTTAAGGTCTGGAGAGCGAGGAGGCCGCTCTATAGAGCCAATGTTTATACTGTGTCTGTCAACAAGTAAAACTGTAAATTATAAAAACTAGCCCATCTTTACTGTTTTATTATGTTTCATCAATTAAAACAGTACGCTATGTTTTTATGTAATTTAATCGGTTTATATCTGGGAGCCACACATCTAAGCACGGGCCTGCTTTCGCAGGCGTGTCCACAACCGCCAACTTACTTATAAAGCGATCCGCGCGCTGCAATTTCCATTTTCAATAAACTTACGTGTGAAAATGGGCGAAATTAATCTAGTCCGTAGTTCTTTTCGGTATAACATACTCATAATGAAGGCTTTTGGTATGTACCCTTACGACTCAGTTCCATGGCTGTACAAAACCTATGCACTGGTTTTCTATGTACTACTTACATTACCTACGCCAGCTGTTGCATATACATCTGATTGTTAGCAAAGAAACGGATATAAATAAACTATGCGATAACTCTTTCTTGTTGATTCAAATAGCGATACTCTTGGTTAAATTATTACCTTTCAAAATTAACCCCGAAGGACACATAATTTCAGAACATATTATAAAGTGAAATGATGTACCTATATACTTTTTCTTTTACAAATTATTGATCAACAATTTACTAGCTAACTTACCTCTCAATATAAAAATTTTAACTTCAAAATTGCTATTACTTGCATTTTTCACTATATAGTATAGAGTATAAAGGGTCATTTTCCCAGTTGAGGAGCTGCGACTAGTGAAGAAACAAATATGTTTAATTTTAGTAGCAGTAAGTTCATATTATTTTTAAATTCGCGTCATAATGATACATAACCGATATGTTCATTAATAAAGCAAATAAGCAAATAGCTATTTGCTTATTTCTCTATGTAATGAAATGCTACTAACCCAAGATTACTTTTCACAAAAAAAAAAAAAATATATATATATATATATATATATATATATATATATATATATATATATATATATATATATATATATATATATATATATATATATATATATATATATATATATATATATATATATATATATATATATATATATATATATATATATATATATATATATATATATATATATATATATATATATATATATATATATATATATATATATATATATATATATATATATATATATATATATATATATATATATATATATATATATATATATATATATATATATATATATATATATATATATATATATATATATATATATATATATATATATATATATATATATATATATATATATATATATATATATATATATATATATATATATATATATATATATATATATATGTGTATATATATATATATATATATATATTAGCTTTGAAATTCTTTGCTATTCATATTTATTTTGTGAAAAGTAATCTTGGGTTTGTAGCATTTCATTACATAGAAATAAGCAACTAGACGAATAAGAAAGAAAACACACTTACCAGTACTATATCTGGACACATATACGGAAATGAATCACTATGCATATGAAAACGAACCACTTAGAAGTTGTACAAGTTCTTTCACCTTTCTTGAGGATCTTCAGAGCAGTATACGATTTATTTCATTGATCATTCATACTTGAATTTAAATTACCAATACACCAACACTTGCAGTGACGTTTTATGACATTAGTTTTTGACGGAACTCATTCTTAGATTACACAAACCTAGTCTACTATTTATATTTGTTCTATTTGAACATATTATATATAAAAGCATTAGGCATACAGTTATCCAGAAGATGTTAAACTTTAAAATGCATAAAATCTTGTTGAACCTATTGAAAAACAACTACTTTTTCCAACTATATGCGGGAAAATATTGAATTATATATACAATAGAGTTCTGAAGCATTCAAAGAGGGAGTGATACAGAAATTGCTTGCTTAGTCAAAACTAAAATCATTTGTTGGTTGTATGTATTAATTGTTTCTTCGAAAATTCTCGAAAAAAATCCAATTTTCACCCTGGATATATTTATTAGCTTTGAAATTCTTTGCTATTCATATTTATTTTGTGAAAAGTAATCTTGGGTTTGTAGCATTTCATTACATAGAAATAAGCAACTAGACGAATAAGAAAGAAAACACACTTACCAGTACTATATCTGGACACATATACGGAAATGAATCACTATGCATATGAAAACGAACCACTTAGAAGTTGTACAAGTTCTTTCACCTTTCTTGAGGATCTTCAGAGCAGTATACGATTTATTTCATTGATCATTCATACTTGAATTTAAATTACCAATACACCAACACTTGCAGTGACGTTTTATGACATTAGTTTTTGACGGAACTCATTCTTAGATTACACAAACCTAGTCTACTATTTATATTTGTTCTATTTGAACATATTATATATAAAAGCATTAGGCATACAGTTATCCAGAAGATGTTAAACTTTAAAATGCATAAAATCTTGTTGAACCTATTGAAAAACAACTACTTTTTCCAACTATATGCGGGAAAATATTAAATTATATATACAATAGAGTTCTGAAGCATTCAAAGAGGGAGTGATACAGAAATTGCTTGCTTAGTCAAAACTAAAATCATTTGTTGGTTGTATGTATTAATTGTTTCTTCGAAAATTCTCGAAAAAAATCCAATTTTCACCCTGGATATATTTATTAGCTTTGAAATTCTTTGCTATTCATATTTATTTTGTGAAAAGTAATCTTGGGTTTGTAGCATTTCATTACATAGAAATAAGCAACTAGCATAATAATGATTTTAGTTTTGACTAAGCAAGCAATTTCTGTATCACTCCCTCTTTGAATGCTTCAGAACTCTATTGTATATATAATTCAATATTTTCCCGCATATAGTTGGAAAAAGTAGTTGTTTTTCAATAGGTTCAACAAGATTTTATGCATTTTAAAGTTTAACATCTTCTGGATAACTGTATGCCTAATGCTTTTATATATAATATGTTCAAATAGAACAAATATAAATAGTAGACTAGGTTTGTGTAATCTAAGAATGAGTTCCGTCAAAAACTAATGTCATAAAACGTCACTGCAAGTGTTGGTGTATTGGTAATTTAAATTCAAGTATGAATGATCAATGAAATAAATCGTATACTGCTCTGAAGATCCTCAAGAAAGGTGAAAGAACTTGTACAACTTCTAAGTGGTTCGTTTTCATATGCATAGTGATTCATTTCCGTATATGTGTCCAGATATAGTACTGGTAAGTGTGTTTTCTTTCTTATTCGTCTAGTTGCTTATTTCTATGTAATGAAATGCTACAAACCCAAGATTACTTTTCACAAAATAAATATGAATAGCAAAGAATTTCAAAGCTAATAAATATATCCAGGGTGAAAATTGGATTTTTTTCGAGAATTTTCGAAGAAACAATTAATACATACAACCAACAAATGATTTTAGTTTTGACTAAGCAAGCAATTTCTGTATCACTCCCTCTTTGAATGCTTCAGAACTCTATTGTATATATAATTCAATATTTTCCCGCATATAGTTGGAAAAAGTAGTTGTTTTTCAATAGGTTCAACAAGATTTTATGCATTTTAAAGTTTAACATCTTCTGGATAACTGTATGCCTAATGCTTTTATATATAATATGTTCAAATAGAACAAATATAAATAGTAGACTAGGTTTGTGTAATCTAAGAATGAGTTCCGTCAAAAACTAATGTCATAAAACGTCACTGCAAGTGTTGGTGTATTGGTAATTTAAATTCAAGTATGAATGATCAATGAAATAAATCGTATACTGCTCTGAAGATCCTCAAGAAAGGTGAAAGAACTTGTACAACTTCTAAGTGGTTCGTTTTCATATGCATAGTGATTCATTTCCGTATATGTGTCCAGATATAGTACTGGTAAGTGTGTTTTCTTTCTTATTCGTCTAGTTGCTTATTTCTATGTAATGAAATGCTACAAACCCAAGATTACTTTTCACAAAATATATATATATATATATATATATATATATATATATATATATATATATATATATATATATATATATATATATATATATATATATATATATATATATATGTATATATATATATATATATATATATATATATATATATATATATATATATATATATATATATATATATATATATATATATATATATATATATTAGCTTTGAAATTCTTTGCTATTCATATTTATTTTGTGAAAAGTAATCTTGGGTTTGTAGCATTTCATTACATAGAAATAAGCAACTAGACGAATAAGAAAGAAAACACACTTACCAGTACTATATCTGGACACACATACGGAAATGAATCACTATGCATATGAAAACGAACCACTTAGAAGTTGTACAAGTTCTTTCACCTTTCTTGAGGATCTTCAGAGCAGTATACGATTTATTTCATTGATCATTCATACTTGAATTTAAATTACCAATACACCAACACTTGCAGTGACGTTTTATGACATTAGTTTTTGACGGAACTCATTCTTAGAATACACAAACCTAGTCTACTATTTATATTTGTTCTATTTGAACATATTATATATAAAAGCATTAGGCATACAGTTATCCAGAAGATGTTAAACTTTAAAATGCATAAAATCTTGTTGAACCTATTGAAAAACAACTACTTTTTCCAACTATATGCGGGAAAATATTGAATTATATATACAATAGAGTTCTGAAGCATTCAAAGAGGGAGTGATACAGAAATTGCTTGCTTAGTTAAAACTAAAATCATTTGTTGGTTGTATGTATTAATTGTTTCTTCGATAATTCTCGAAAAAAATCCAATTTTCACCCTGGATATATTTATATATATAGACTATTTACTATTATATATATATATATAGACTATTTATATATATAGACTATATTTATATAAATACAATTTTTGACTCAAAAATTGTATTTAGTGATTTTGAACGCCACAAAGTTTCATGTTTGAGACAAATCGGTTCATGAACAGGATAATCCCCCATTTCGGATCCGCCATTTTGATTTTTTAAGTTTGATTCAAAAATTGTAGAGTATAAAAATTAAAAATATTAATTAAAAATATGTATTAAAACTTAATAAATACTGCAAAGTTTCAACCTTGAGACAAATCGGTTTATAAATAGGAAAATCCGCCATTTTGGATCCGCCATTTATTTTTTTTTGTAATAAAAAAAATGAAATATACTGTCACCGGAACATTATACACGAACCAAATTTCAAGTCTGTAGCTCATCTGGAACTAGTTGAAAAGGCTTTTGCAAGATTTGAAACTAACAAATATACGAAGTCAAGCTAAATAAAACCGTTTAAAAATACAGAAATGCTCAAGAACCAAAAAAAGTAATGCCAATACAAGATACGAAGCAACTGTTGATACAAAAAATGCGATACCTAACAGAAAATAAAATAAAAAAGTAGAAAATATTGTTGTGGGCTTTAACGCATTAAATGAGAGTGAAAGTAGTAATAGAAAAAATATAATTTCAAACATAACTTTGCACAGTCCCTGGAAAATCATCACGACTGGCCAAAACTAAGTGAAAGAAAACATACCAAAACAAAAGCACAGGAGCCAATACATTTTGCTTTAACATCAAATAATTAGTAAAAAATTTCCATATCACGTAAAAGTAAGCTACAGTCAAAAAATGTTAAGAGTGACAGAAATCGATCAACTTTCTACAGTAAAGGACATGGAATAATTTTCAATACAATGATGTATTGGCAATGTTGTATTGGCAATGTTAATATTCATTTACAGGTATTTTTGTACTAAAAAAAAATTTCCTATGTTAACCTATTGTTTTAGTTTTTACTAAGGGCAAATAATATAAGTAGAAAGCGCAAATAAGAGGCGTTAGTAAAAGACATTAAGAAGAGACCTAAATATAATACATTTAATATTCTTTTTTAAATTGGATAATAAAATATTTGTTTTATTTACCTTTACTTAGTTATATAATTGTAAAATATAAAATATAATTTATTTTGTAAAGACAAATAAATACCGGTACGCACGGCTCTTGGAAGCACTTTTACATAAGCCAATTACCATGTATTCGGAAAGAAGAACCTGATTCTTTGAAAATAGGCTAGTGTATCGCTCAAGGTAGATTAAAACTTTGCAGCGTATACAAAACGTAATCTGTGAAAATGGGAGCCTTCATAAAGACTTAATAAGGATAAAAATTACTCCGCAAGACATGCTGATTAAACAGCAATCAGCCAGTCAAACATTTGAATGCTCATTGGCCGGGAACGGTTCTTCTGTGCCAATGGATGCCTCATATCTCGAGGGCTCGCTTAAAAAAGTCGAAGGAAAACATCGTGATCCTTTTAAAGGCACCCGTAATGCGGGTCGGCGTCCTTCAGGGGCCGGAGAACGGAGGGAAAGGGAACCTCGACGAAATATTTTTATGAAAAATATCCTTGATTTAAATTACCACCATTAATACTTCTGTCAATAAAAATATATTTATTATCCGTACTATATAAATTGTAACATATACCAATTCTATTTGACTATGACAAATATTATATGTGAGATAATATATACATTGATAAATCTCACATCAGTTGCCTACCTACATCCCGTGCCGATGGTGTTGATGGCGTGCCGAAGGTGGTGAAATTATATAATTTCCAATTCACTTTTTTGGATAAGTTTCCCCAATTGTTGTTCATCAATATCGAGCATTAGCTGAGAGAACATGTCGCAAGGAATTGGAAAAATATGGTCAGGTAATAAGTTGCCAGATATATATATAGGTGAGCACGCGTTATTAATATGCCCTCATCAGTTATTTAATTGATTTTTTTATGAAACGAAAGGTTATTTTATTCCGTACCCAACAGTATTAGGTTGCCTTAGCAATTTTTTTGTCATATCTATTGTTGCCTAGATTTTTCTTGTTTTTATGGCTTATATCCCAAGTCTCGGCCTCATAGATTGTTGTGCTTTTCACTATACTTTGATATACATATTTTCTTTTATTTCTCAATAAAATCACAATCCCACAGTATCTCAGTATAAGTTTCTTATATAAAAATGTTTCAATAAGTTATTTTGCTATTAATAAAGAAACATGTAAAAAAATCTTCAATTTTTTATTAATTTATTAATAAATTATTTAATCTAACATTCGCTAGTATATAATCCATGGAGTGCGCTTTTGAAAGATTTAGGTACATTTTGGAACAGATATCTTTTTATTTCACAATTATGTAGGTATTATTTTTTATTATGTCACTGATAAATAAAAGTGTGAGTGAAAAAATTTCATGCCTAATATCATTGTTAATATTTTATCTGACATGAATCCAGTACTGGATAAGGCTGGAATCTTTGATTTAACTATAACACTCGGAGTAGTTTCCGTTAGTATAACACTCGGTTTAGTTTCTCGAATTAAACAACTATAGAAAAGAAGTAATAGAAGAATATATAAACCTTACAAAATTTTGTATGAAACAAAATTGCTTCCGTTTCAATGACAAGTTCTATGAACAACATGAAGGAACCGCAATGGGTAACTGTTTATCGCCTTTCATTGCTAATGTCTTCATGAGTCGATTTGAAACTGAAGCAAAAGAAGAATTCGAGTATTTTCCTAGGATTTGGCTTAGGTATGTGGATGACATTTTTTCCGTGTTTGACACTAAGATTGCGGATGTAGAAAACCTCATTTCCAAATTAAATAGTCGTTTCACTTCTGTAAAGTTTACATATGAACTAGGAAATAATGGAAATCTTCCATTTTTAGATGTATTAGTAATTAAAAATAGTGACAATAGGTTAGAATTTGATATATATATAGAAAAGATACCAGTACGATCAGATATATCCCTAATGACTCTCACCACTGCTATCAACATAAAATGGCAAGTTTTAATTTTCTTGTCCATCGTTTACTAAGTTTTCCTCTCAGTAATGAGAGGTTTGAAAAAGAAAAAGTATTAATTACAGATATAGCTGTGAGTAATGGTTATCCTAGAGATATAGTTGAAAAACTAATTAGGAAGCGTAAATTTAAGGACACACTTCGTAATTCTACGACCTTTCAAAAGGATATAGAGACTCCAAAATATGTATCCATCCCGTACGAACCCCGGTTTACTCGTGGTTTGAGTAAGATCTTCAATAACGTGGGTATAACAGCGATTCATTCGTCGAGTAATAAATTACAACAACTTTTAGACAATCCAAAGGATACAATTGTTCCAAATGAAAGGTCTGGGATTTACGAAATTAGTTGTAATGATTGTGATTCGAAAATATGTTGGACAAACGAGACGACCAATTAACACCAGATTTAAAGAGCATATGGCTCATCTAAAATATGGAAGAACAGATAAGTCTAGTGTTGCACAACATGCTTTTGACAACAATCATAGAATAGATATTAGTAATTTAATATTAGAAATGCGACCAATAATAGACAGTTGGATGCATTTGAGAGCATAGAAATTGTAAAATGTAAAAGTAGTATGAATAGCGACAAGGGACCTATACCGTATAGCCCGCTTTACGTGTTGCTTAGCAACCGATCATTGAAGCGTGATTAGTCACGCGTAAATTTCACGGTGATATCATTAGTGACGTCACCATGAAAATAGTATAAACATGGTAGATTTTGTAGTTTAAGCTTAGTTTTAATCGTCTCCGGATGATGCCAACTTGGTTGGCGAAACGCGCGTCGAGCGAAGTGAAAGTGTTTTGGTGTTTGTGGAAACTACTCCGAGTGTTATGAATCCAGTATTTGATCAATAGAGAACGCTTACACCATCGGAAAATATAGGAAAAAAAATAGTCACTCTGAAGAATACTCTGCATCCATGTCTGTCGCATAGAGAGCGCGCAACTTTTGCTACGGCAACTGTTGGGTTTAATAGGGAGCATGAAATAACCTTTCATGCTCGATGTTTATGAATAACAAATCGAGGAAATGTATCCAAAAAAGTGAATTCGAAATTATATAATTTCACCACCTTCGGCACGCCATCAACACCATCAGCCCCGGATTTATCTAGGCAACCCATGTGCGATTTATCAATGTACGAGTATTATCTAATATATAATCTTTGTCATAGTCAAGTAACAGATAAGGGAATATATTTATAATAGCGGATCTTAGGTTATTAGGCGAGAGCTACATACTTTTAAACAGTTACCTCTCGCAGTTTATTTCCATTGTTTTTTGCTTTATAACTTAAAATTATTGAAATAGGTATATTTTCTTAATATTATTCAATTTATTTGGTGGTCTAAAATTTATATTATTATGAATAACGAATGACGTAATTTTTTATGCATAATAAAATTAAAATAATATAAAAATTATACCTTTGCGCAAAATATCTTTGGGCGCTTGTGAGGGCTTAGAGATTGCCGGATGTCTCGATTCCCCGTTTTAAAAAAGGGGAGATTGTTATCACGTCTTCTAATTTACTTATACTCTTCTTAAGATCTATTTACAACAATGGCATTGCCAGTAATAAAAAACGGGAAATTATGTTCTTCGCACTGTTGTGGAGGTTATAAAGCCGTATTGTCAGGTCGGGGGCACTTTTTCATTTAGTCGTTAAGTTGAAAGTGACAGTACTGAGAGAATTTTAATTCGCCTTCAGATGAGAAGTGCGTTATTACCATCACCTTTTGTTTATGAAGTGGTTTAATTTGAATTCCTATTTATGATCTCTCTCTCTCTCTCTATCTATCTCTCTCTTGCTACTGCTGTAATAATACGTAATAATAATAAAATACTGCTGTAATAATAATAAAATTAATAACCCCGATAATATGTCATATTACTACACACACCTCTCGAAACAGAACTTAAAATAAAATCTTTTTTTTTTCTTGAGTATTTTACAGTATGCAAAGTTAAGTAATATAATAATAGTTAATTTATAATTTATTTATAATTTGATTATATTTATTTACAATTTGATAATTTGTAAAATGTCTCTCAAGATGATTGTACCACTAAAATTATCTATGATATCTTAAAACTTATTTCTCTAATTAAAAAACCATTTTGTCGGAAACAAAAATTATTCTTGACACATTTGATCAGCTTTTTGGGGTACTAAACCTCTGCGAAATTGTATATAGTATCCGCCAGAAATAATTCATATTCATATAAAAACTATTCGTATAAAAACTATTCGTATAAAAACTATTCGTATAAAAACTATTCGTATAAAAAGATACCGCCAGTACTAATTCCAAATAGCAGTCAGCGTCATTCCCTTTGTATTGCATTTCACAAAATAATTTTTAACATAACTTAAAAAATTCTTTATTCATTTTTCTTGAGTTATTTGAGAAATAATAACAATTTAACAATTAGTAAAATATGAGCTATATTTTAAAATTTATATTATACCTACATTTAATAGCTTAAATTATTAAATAAATTTAATAATTTATATAGGTAGTTCCCTCAATTGAAAATTCCATCTGAAAAAACATATGTATCATCCGATTCGTTTGCCAAATTGATAACAAATCTTTCACCACCATTGAAAATAATTTGTCCCAGTTTTTTATATTCTTCTTCATATTTAATTACTTTTACAATTATTGCCTTCGACCAGTCTTCTTCTATAATATTTAAAAATTCTTCTTTAATAAGTTCCACGACTTTTGTAACGAATTTTGCGAACAAATTTTTGCTACTAACTCATTTTCAATTGTGACCACATAAGTAAACTTAAAACAGTATGGCCTTTTTGGCTATATTCCCAATCATATTCTGATTTTCCCATTATTTGGTATTAAGATACCTCCAATTGCTTTTTAACACTCGGAGTAGTTTCCACAAACACCAAAACACTTTCACTTCGCTCGACGCGCGTTACGCCAACGCAAACTACAAAATCTACCATATTTATACTATTTTCATGGTGACGTCACTAATGATATCACCGTGAAATTTGCGCGTGACTAATCACGCTTCAATGATCGGTTGCTAAGGAACGCGTAAAGCGGGCTATACGGTATAGGTTCCTTGTCGCTATTCATACTACTTTTACATTTTACAATTTCTATGCTCTCAAATGCATCCAACTGTCTATTATTGCTCACATTAGTGACGTCACTATGAAAATAGTATAAATATGGTATATTTTGTAGTTTAAGATTAGTTTTAATCGTCTCCGGATGATGCCAACTTGTTTGGCGAAACACGCGTCGAGCGAAGTGAAAGTGTTTTGGTGTTTGTGGAAACTACTTCGAGTGTTATAGTTACATCAAAGGTTCCAGCCCTATCCGGTAATAAATGGCTTTTTGGTATATGATTTCGAAATATGGGTTATTTTGAGAAGAAATTCTTGATTTACCTGTTTTTTGGAGGTACATAGTGGGTATTATGGGATCTTGCCTTGAATGGTAGGCTGCATTATCTAACACACTGGCACTTTATTTTTGCAGGCAGGATTTATTTTTGGAATTAAACCTTTTGCAACTCCTTTTGCGAGTCCATATTTTTGTGGTAATCCACATTACATTCTTCCAGCTTTTTACAACACCATTTAAGGTAGTTTGGAACTCAACCATCCGTAGATCCACAATGATGCAAAATGACCATACGTGATCCTCTGCTTGGAGGTACATCTTTTAGCTGACTCGTACATCTGCTAGACTCATCAGTTCAACCTTTTGTCGCAGTATCATGAGTATCATACCGGGTTTCTTCCAAATAATAAATATGTTTTCCCTTATCTCTAAATCCTTTTATTTTCTCTAAATATTCTTATCGCCAGTTTACGATTCTTTGACTTTCCATTACGGCAGCACGCTTAATAACAATTTTAAATTTGAAACCCAATTTTTTAAGCCTCCGTCGTAAAGTGCTTTCGGAACAAGGCATTTGAAGCTCTGTAAGTTTCTAAAATTATTTATATGGTGGGAACTTCATTGTTTTTATATTTTTCGTAAATTAAATTTCTTAAAAGTGCGCTTGTGGCCAAGTCCAAATCTCTGGATATTCCTGCATCAGATCCCTTTTTTCTTGTTTTGCCTCCTTTCTTTACAAGCTGACATAAAGTACTGTAAGGAACCTTTGTCAGCTTTGACACTTTTTTCAGCACTGTAGATTTGCTTGTAGATTTGTATCTCCTTATGTGCATAGGATCTTGTTTTAAGTTTTTATACATATTTAGACAAATTTGTTCAGTCCAAAAATAAATGTTTCTCTTTTTGTGAAGTTTGTTCTTCTAAATCCTCGTCTAAATCTGAATCGTCGTGTTCAACTTGGGGTTCTACCAAATTCACAGCAGGTTCGTTTTCAATATCAGGATCCACACTTTCATAATAATTCTCCTCCAATGTCCTCGAAAGTCCAATAGTAGAATTATTCTCCCACGGTCGGAACATTGTTTACTATAAACTATTACAAGGGCCCGGTAAATAGTGAAACTTTGAGGGCAATACGAAGCATGAAATAGTTGATTTAGTGTACGGTTTAGCTACTTACACTCCTCAGAAAAACCAAGCCCGACCCTGGCTCGGTTTGTTTACTTAGGACGTGGCAATAATCCGATACATTTTTCACGAACTTTTACGACGTTTACCTTATACGACTTTTATACGAATATGAATAAATTCTGACGGGTACTATATATCTCTCTATTCCTAATTCCACAGTTCCGCCCGCTTTGTCATGGTACCCTTGGTTAGATTAAATCGTCACATACCTAAAAGCGTGTTAAGGTTATCGAAATATTAATTAATGGCACCATAGTGGGTTCTATGGCAATTGAACATTTTGGTTTCAGTAACTGATGAAGTGTGCGTTGAAAATTACTTGCGCAGATTCAATGCAAATGTGATCTGATTTACTTAGGAGTGGACATATATGGGGCGGGCTGATGTTTATTATGTTCTTGGATTACTTCGTGGTTATTACTAGATTCAGCAGAGATGGTGAACTGAGGCGGCATCTAGTGGGTTCTGCTAGGTATATATTGACAGTTTTTACGAGCATGTTTATGAAGTTAAACATTTAGCATGTTCAGAAATGAAAAGCCTGCATATTATGAATACTAAATTGGGTACTTGCGCAATTGTGTATCACTTTAAGAGTGAAAATATGATTTGAGGAATAGTAAATACGTATTCAAGTACTTATTCCAAGAAGATAAATATAAAATATGATATAAAATAATCAAATATTTTGTGTAATTACTAGCAGACTAATATACTTTTTAATATAATATATAATATAAGGTAACTGTTATACCTTATTCGATATACAGTTAAAATCCGGCTGAATTGGAGGGAGAGAGGCCAGCAGTCTTATCTATCGGGATTTCCTACGGAGAGACAGACGCTGGCTTTTTACGGCACCTTAATTAAATCCCTTTCTGACATCTAGCGCGCTGTTGTCACCACTCCTAACGTACAGATTTCTACGTGATGTGGTTTTCCAAGTGCAAATTGCCCTCTTGAATACCATTTCTACATTACTTATTTCACTTTAAGCTAGTTGCCCTGCGCTGCATAAGACGCTGCAGGAAATATAATTGGAATCATTGCTTGTCTTGGCATTGTAATTTGCGTAATTATTTTTCGCAGATAAAACAGAAT
>CAXKVY010007940.1:0-21162 GCA_964058915.1 Tetropium fuscum
ATATCTGTTCTCAGATTATAAAAATTCATCAAAAACCGCGTCCACTCCTTTTTTGAATGAGTTAAATCGGCAAAGGATAAGTGAGATAAGGGGGGTGTCAATCTTAAGAGACTTACCCTGTACATCCGGTGATATTTTGATATTCACCATATCCGATAAATAATCATACATTATTAAGAAATATAAATTATTAACAATAAAAAAAATATTATAAAAATAAAAATGATTACATATTAACAACGAAAAATTAAGAAACTTGAACTTAAACATTATCTTACAAGTTTCTTATTTTTTTTATTTTTGGATGTTGTTTAACGTCTTTTGTAGCAACTTTTCCTGTCCACTTACAGAATTTGTATAAATTCGTTTCAATCATTTTTTTAAATAAAAATGTTCTATGTTCTAAACAAGTTTCCTTGTTTATTGTTGTTTAGATTGGTCCTCCAATAATCCATAATCCCCTTTTTAATCTGGTTTACCCTGTGAACATTATAGTTAGCAGTGGCGGCTCCTTGAGGTGGGCAGGATGGGCAGTGCCCACCCTAGAATTTAAGGTATAAATATAAAAAGAAAAAACAATATTCAAAAAAATGTTTCAATTATGTAGAATGTTCAATATGTTTTAACACAATAGCATAACAGATTTTTAAAAGTCTTAAGTAAGATTACAAATAAAAAGTAAAAAGTATATTATTAATCAGGAATCACATTCCGATTTAATTTTGCGCGTTACGCACCCGAAATAAATTAGTAATAGGTACGATCTGTTTGCCCATAGCGCGAGGGAGACCTGCTAATCATCGCTATGGGCAAGCCCGTAGATGACAAGCAGGCCTGTATTAATTCGCGATATACGTTCGAGGCATACGCGGCGACGATAGTGCGAGCGAAACGGTAAACGTATGCCGAGGTTGTATCCACCCTGAGATGGGCCGGCCCGTAGGCTGACCTGCGCCGATCGACCGTCACTTTTCTGAAGCGGCAAAGTAACTATACTTCATTCAATATGTACTTATAGTTAACTGACCCCATATAAGATACCGCGCAGTTGCCACATGTAATTCTTCTACTACTTACCTACGTCTACTTTAAATATGACAATCACGTAAACATTTATTTTTATAGTTAAAAGCGGCAACGCCGATCCACGACCTCTCCAATAACGAATATTCAAGCGGTATATCTCTTTTTAACTTATTGGAATGACGCGCCGTCTGTGTTAGTTTGACAGTCCCTATGGACTCTCGGAACGTTCGGATCTCTTACAGTGGCGGGTTTGCGGGTATTGCTAATATATTTATATACCTACCTATGTAGGTATACATCGAAATGACGCGCCGTCTGTGTTTAGTGAACGGAGTAGCAAATGTCCCCTCTCTTACATAGGATCCATGGGTTATACGCACGTAAATTGTAACGGTCATTCGCGATAGTGTAGTGATATTCGCGTGTGTATATATATATATATATATATATATATATATATATATATATATATATATATATATATATATATATATATATATATATATATATATATATATATATATATATATATATATATATATATATATATATATATATATATATATATATATATATATATATATATATATATATATATATATATATATATATATATAGTGCTGTTTTAATGTGATTTGTGATACAATATAATATCGGCGAAGGATGGAAAATATTCCAAAACGTAGGCAGTACCGATCGGTAGGTGAGAAAAGAATAATTTTACTGCAGTATTTTACTGCATACAGAGAGATCACCCTCATCGCGACAAGGATGAATTGGTGGATATGTGTTCGGATTATACAGAAGCATCAAAGGCAAGCATATACACACTTTTAAGAGAAGAAAAGGTACATGGAAGTGTACAGCCACCGAAACCAAAAAGCGGTCGAAATAAGATTGTAGTGGACGATGATGCAAAAAATGCGATACGTAGAACGGTCCACGGTTTCTTTAGAAATAACGAATTCCACTTTAGATAAGGTGCTGCAAGGTATAAGTGAAAATGATATTATACCTAAAATGTGCAGGAGTAGTCTGGCAAAAATTTTGAAATACATGAATTTTAAGTATGGAAAAGTAGACAGAAAAAGTATTCTCATAGAAAGATATGAAATAGTTGCTTGGCGGATGGATTATCTTCGAAAAATAAAAAAGTTTCGAAACGAGGGGCGGAAAATTTTTTATACTGAGGAAACGTGGGTCAACGCAGGACATACTATGAAGAGAGTCTGGCAGGATGGAAAAGTGAAAAATGCACGGCAAGCTGCGATTGAAGGCTGGACAACTGGCTGGTTTAAAAATGCCGTCTGGAAAAGGTCGCCGTTTAATCATAACGCATATTGGAAGTGATAGTGGATTTTTGCGTAATGGAGAACTGATATTTCAATCTAAGAAGACCGGAGACTACCACGAGGAAATGAATTCCGAAGTATATGAGAAATGGTTTGCCGGCGTACAGGTTTTGCCGGCCGGCGTTTTTGGATACAGGTGATTTATTTTATTTCTCTTATTGTTTTTATTTTTTGTTGAGAATTTTTTGCTTTATTTTGGAATATGGGTATATTTATTTTATTGTTTTTATTTTTTGTTGAGAATGTTTTGAAATATATATTTATTTTATTGTTTCATTTTTTGTTAAAAATTTTTTGCTCTATTTTGGAATAGGTATATATTTATTTCGTTTTTCCGTTTTAAAGTATATTTTTCACGGCTACTTAGCTGTTTTGTACATATTATTTTTGTTTCTTGTGGGAAATATGGCTACTGGCGAACCACCCACTGAAAAATGGTAACGCGCTGAAAGCAATACTTCATGAGTGGTGTGGAAACTTGCATTCAATATCAGCTGTAGTGTTGAAAATCTACATATAAAAACCTACTACTTTAACCCCCTGTAAGTAGTTTAACCCCTTGTAAGTAGGTACCTATTGTTCATTGACTTTATTTTTATGTAGGTACTTACCATCCTAGATCACCTTCTACTTTCACCCCCCTAAGAAAAAAAAATGTCTACGCCAATGAAAAACATTGTGTAGGTCAGGGTTGCCGGTCGTTGAACTATACATACATATTGTACGCCGTATAGGTATTTGCTGAACTAATAATTTTTGTCTTAAAACTTAATAATAAATATTAAATGCCGTGGTTCTAGATGAAATTTTAAATCCGTACAATTGAAGTGATACGTAATTATAATAATGAAAACTTTATTATTATAATTACCACTAAATTGCACGGGATTTAAAATTTGATCTAGTATTAGAACCACGGTATTTAATATTTATTAAAAACCAATTAATCGAAGTATTTATTATAACCTACCTATAGGTTAGGCGTGTAGGAAACGGAAGAGGAATTCAGTGCAGGCGCACCTGTTTCGTGCATTATTTTGTATATTATGCTACGGGCTTGCCCATCGACGCGGTTTGAATGATGTAACGTCCACGATTCGCGCCTTTCAGCTTCAGCCCCTAATTAGTGATTGGTGTTACAAAGTCATATGATTAAGAATTCAGATTTCACTGTTTTCTGTTTTCAGTTTAGATCACAGTTGTATTGTGCAGATACAAGATACAATACCGGGTAGAGTAGGCATGTGGATTTAGTTTTTCGTTCGATTTTTCGGCTTTTCGTTTTGTCGTTCGTGGTTGACGTGATTTGATTAGGTACCTACTTACCTTACATATTTAAATGTTTCTTATCCTATTCGTAATATTCGCATTTTGTAATTCTTTGCGTTGTAATTTGCAGTTTAGATTTTAATGATAAAGCATTTATTCCCAGCCAGCTTGCAAGTCTACATTCTGATATACCTACGAGCTGTTCTTTTTTTCAAACAGACAAACTACTCATATCAAAAATTCAAGAAAAAGTTTATTGTTTTAAAATTCCAAAAGTAAATTGACCAACTAAAGTTAAATAAAAAAATCTAAATACGGCAAGAAAAATTAAAATTCGTTGAATCATTGATCGTAAATTCGATAAACGAAATACCTATTGGTTTATAAAAAATATTTAACAATCTAATAAAATATATTTTGTTTATATCAATTTATTTATAACATCAGTAATTCGTGAATAAATATTATTTAAAAAAAGTTTGATACCTTTTCCAAAAATCATTTTTGTGAAACCCTGTAATTTTTGTAAACGGATTTTTCATTGAAATTATGAAGTGCCAGGAAAACGAGTGACCTTGAAAGTTTGAAAAATTTTCGCCTGCGCCGCCATTAATACTTTGCGGACCAAATTTAATATCAATATTAAATTTGTCTGCTCTACCTGATGCTTTAATCACGAGCCGCCACTGATAGTTAGAAAATTACAATTATAGGTATACATAAACCCTATCCTATTCTTAGAAGGGCAAAATGCCATAATCCCTATACTTGCCTTATTTAATCTAATTTCTAGTAAATCTAATCTTATATTTCTCCTAAATTTTTTTCCCGTTTCCGTCCGCGTCGATCTTTTTATACGAATATTTCCTGGAGTATGGGCTGAAAATTGCAGCTGCAAGGGGCTGCAACTTCTTGAATAATAATATTTTGAACATATTGATGCCGGCGAAAAATCTAATTTTGAAAGCAATAATTATATAAATGATTTTGAAATGCTGTATTCAAATTAATGAAGTCGCTCACTAGTATCGATTGCAAACTAGGTAGGTACTTATAATATACGCTCAAAACTAATCACCCTTTATCTAAAAATATATTTGCTACCTCCTCCACTCTCACCCCTGTAAATGTACATCATTAAAAAAATCTTTAAATTTAATTTTCTTGTATTTTTTATAGTATAATTAAACTTATAATCACCCCGCTTTTCGACCTTTCCGCCCATTTTTAATGCATTTTTTGCATCTTTTGTTGAAATATTTTTACAGGGGCGCAACGCAACCCTCTGAAAATGTCCATCACATCAATCATAAATCATCGCGAAGATTTTTTCCACAATTAGGTGGTCGAAACCAGCTAATTATATTAGCTGAGAAAAAAAAATTATATATTCGATAATTTTTCCAAACATACACTGAAATTATTTCTAACTTTTGGGAGTACACTGTACGTATTTATAATATATTTCTTCATGATAACATCATAAATTATAAGGTTTCATATCATAAACTAGGTAGGTACCTACCTTTAAACTGTAGGTATTTAAGTATATGGAATAATACGGTTAAATGCCATAATATTGATTTTATGAAAATTTCCTTAAAAACAATAGTGTTTAGATACCTATTTAACTAAACTAATATATGAGCTGTCTAGATGCAAAGCCCGCCAAGTCACATCAATCACATTTTGAGATAAATGCAGAAATCCGTTTCCTACTTCGCAGAAAACTGTTTTAAAAAACTAATTGGTTCATTGAATGAAGAATAACCTGTATAGCTTACTGTAGTTTAAAGAAATAATCACAGATGTCTCTGAATTGTATAAAATACAAATTAAATATGGACTTGGCGGCTCATGAAATTGTCACTAGAAGTGGCAGGTTTTTCGACGAACTTTTATTTAAACTTGCTACGAACTTTTATTTCGTTTTCCGATTGGAATTTACAAGATAATCATAAATTTTAAACAAGAGTAAATTCTAAAATTAAAATGTGTAACAAATTTTAATTAAATGACTTGGGTTTCATCTTCTGGTAACGGAATACATTCAGATTGGCTGGTGTATGTTGAGGACCGAGATTCTTCGTCTTGAAGTTTCTCAGTTGCGTTTTTATAAAAATACAATTCTCGCAAAGATTTCCAATCATTTCCATAATGTTTGGATAATAAGGCGCAAATGGATGTATTTTTTTCTTTGTTTATTTTTAGTCCCGTAATTAGTATGTCTGGATTGATTAACATTAAATTTTTGCCACGTTTGCAGACTCCTTTATCAACTCCAATGTCAGAGCGATAATGTGGTTCACCTCGGATAACTACCGAATTTTGTTCTTTTTGTATTATAAATCTTTTGGAAACATTAAACTGAAAGTGCCAATTGCCAGGCGGCTTCACAACATGCTCAGTCTCCTTTTTCCAATCAAAAGCTTATCAGCCAATCCTTATCTATAATCTGAATTTTTGAAAATTGTCCAATGATTTTATAATACTCTTCTGGATTGCAAATGCAAGGAGTCTTTTTAATAACTCGTTCTATGAGTCCATAAACCCTATCAGGTGGCATGAACGAATGTCCAACAATTGGAAATATTAATTCTATCTTGTCAATATTTAACGGGGCATATCTCAGTAACCAAACTGACAACATTGATATCATCACAGAATTTTTGTTTTGACCCGCACATCCGTCGGCAAACCAACGAATTGTAGTAATAAGGGGATCAAAATTTTCACATTGTAGAAAATGATAAAGGGCACAAGCTATGACACTTGAATTTTTGGGGAGATCCACATCTGTCCATAAAAATGACGTAACATTTTGAGAGTTTAAGTTTGATTGTGAAGAGCCCCTTACAACGGTAAAGTTATACAAGTTGTATTGTTGCGAAAAGTACGCACTTGAATCAGGAAGACGTGGTAGTGCTAAATTTTTTTGGCAATCAAAAGAAATAGAGCACACATGGTCATTAATTTCTTTCAAGAATAGAAAAAATGTATTGGCTTTCAATTTGTGAACCCGCTGCTTCATCAACATCTGATTTTTTATTTTTGGATCAGTTTCTTTTTTAACATTTTCTTTAAATTGGCAACACACAGAACATGCGTCTTTCTGGGGAGTCCAAAAGCCAATATTATAATTTCTGTTCACGTACTTTCTGAAGTAAGATTCTTTAACATGAAGATGCTGTTCTGTTGAATCAATGTATAATTTATAGTTTTCGGATATTTAGTTGACAGTTCAAATAAACGCGTACAATAGTCCGGCTTCTACAGTAATGTGATTCAGTACATTGTAAATTTTCAACAAATTGAGATATTGCTTGTCTTTTATTGTCATGTTTCGATCCGATTCCGCCCCTCTTTTCCACCGGAAGACCTCCGTCAATTAAATTATAGTTTCGCAAAACTAATTGCACTCTGTCCTTCTTTAAATTCAGTACCCCTAGAAACGTTTCTCTGCATACTCTAACCAATTCCTTATTTTTATTGAAAACATTATAAATGATCGTCAGACCTTTCTTTCCTCTAGTATTATCGCGTACACGTGATCTCTTTGGCTTGGAAGCAAAACAGTACTTATAAAATAAATAATTGTATCTTGTTTAATTTTATCCTTTTCTTTGTAGAATAAATCATGAAAAATTTTTATGTCAGCCATAGAAAGACTTCTGCATCTTATTTTCCCAGATACGTGCTTACAGGAAGGATATTTCGGCAATTCACCTGGTGAATAACTACATTAAACAGTTAGAATTATGGACGTAAAATAGAAGTTGTTTCACTTACCATAATTGCTTTGCAATATACTGCTTGTGTTTCTCTTTTTAGATGGGTCTCTTACGACTTTGTTCAGGGAGCGTTTTTATAATCTTTGAGCCAGCTTGTTCAATTTCCATATTAATTTAAAATTTAGTTTTTTCACTTATTATAAAATCACAACATGAGACTAGAACTTAAGCGTGGAAGTTGTAACGACTGTATGATGCAACTGAATTTTAGTCCCGCCTCCACCTAATCAGACCATTCAAAATGAGCAATTGCCATTGGCCGACTACGACTTGGCGGACTTTGTGCCTAAACGCCAATGGACTTGGCGATATTTTGCAAATGAACACGTTCTTCTACATAGACTTTTACTATCAAAACGGCGGGGTTTGATAATTTTTGCTCTTTAGACGCATATCTATGTACTACAGGTAAACAAAACCGCGCATAACTCAAATTATGCATTTTTGTGACTTGGCGGCTTTTGCATCTAGACGGCTCATATATCTACTAAAATGTAGGACCTACTAATTATATATTTTCATTAAATTCAGTTTTATTGTAAATCATATAATACAAATCTACCTATACTGTATCCAACGAGAGAATGGACTTGCACTCGAGCGAAAATTCGTCTATTTTGGGCAGCAGGTAGCCAAGCCGGCGCCTGGGTCCGATACCTACCTGGTACCTAATTATATAAAGTACCTACTACTGCCTACCTATTCACAGTTTGTATTTGTAGTCTCGCAAGTACGGTTATTTTAGTTGTGTTGTTTACGGTTGTGAAATAAGTTTTAAATCTATTATAAGAATAGCAGCAGCCAGACACGAGATAAATCCACCATTATCGCCAATTAAGAAGAATAAAAGAGGCCAGGTAAAGAAATAAAGGGTCCGCCAATAAGCGCGCTCGATCTTTAAAATGAAATAAAGCAAGTTGTGTGAGAGGTATAAATGAAATTTATTTTTTGTTTGAAAGAGTATTCGAGGGCATTATGTATGGAAAATAATATCGGTCAAATGTCCACCTCGGCTTCGCTGGGTGGCGCGCATACGAGAAGTCCAATTTTCAATGACTCTGGCGCACAAATCGGGCTGTATTTCATCGATGGCGTGGCGTATGTTGACTTTGAGGGCATCAGTGTTTTGTGGTTGGTTTGCGTAGACCTGTGATTTAAGAAAACCCCACAAGAAATAGTCTAGTGGGGTTAAATCGCACGATCTCGGTGGCCAGTTGATGTCGCCTCCGCGCGAGATAACCATTCCTCCGAAGCGCTCGTGCAGAAAATCCATTGTGGCGCGCGCTGTGTGGCTCGTAGCGCCGTCCTGCTGAAACCACATATCCTCGACATCCATATTGTCGATTTCATGCCAGAAAAAGTTCGTTATCATGGATCTGTATCGTTCGCCGTTTACCGTGATGGACACACCATCGTCGTTCTCGAAGAAATACGGCCCGATGATGCCTCCGGCCCAAAATCCACACCAAACAGTTACCTTTGCTGGGTGCATTGCGACCTGGTGGACCTCCTGTGGATTGTTCTCGGCCCAATAACGGCAATTCTGCTTGTTGACATTCCCATTTAACCAAAAATGTGCCTCATCGCTGAAGATGATTTTGCGACCAAAATCGGGGTCGACTTCCAACTGCTCTAAAGCCCAATCAGCGAAGATACGGCGCTGTCTATGGTCGTTTATTTTGAGCTCTTGTGTCAGCTGGATCTTGTACGGATGCATGCCCAAATCCAGATGCAAGATTCGGCGAAGTGATGTTTCCGAAAGGCGGAGTTCCTGTGCGCGACGTGAAATTGACTGTCGCGGATTTTCACGCACACTATCGCGCACAGCGGCGACATTCTGGGCAGATCGGACGTTTCGACGACGCGTCGGTGTTGGCTGATTGTTCACCGAACCGGTTGCCTCGAATTTGTTAATCAAAAGACGGATAGTCGACTCAGCAGGACGATCAATTGCACCGTAAAATTGGCGGAGCGCGCGGAACGTTGCTCGCACCGATGAATGATTTTCGTAATAAGTTTTAACGATTTGCACATGTTGCTCGCGGCTGAATTGGTTCATGGTGATTTGTGAAGATACACTGAATAATAACAACTACGTTTGCCAACTCTACCACAAACAACATGGCCGCCATGAGCTATCAAAGATCGAGCGTCCCTATTGGCGGACCCTTTATAATAAATGAAATGAACGGAAATATTGGATATTTTGGATATTGGAAATTTTGCCGATATTGGATGATAATTGCGTAATTGTCCTGGACAATGCTCCGTATCATTCGGTAAAAATGGAAAAAATACCGAATAGTTCTTGGAGAAAAAACGACATAATCCAGTGGCTACAAAGTAAAGGAAAAGAAATCGATAATACAATGGTGAAAGATGAACTACTGCGCATCGTTGGGCTAGAAAAGGAGAAATATAACAAATATATAATCGATGAAACGGCCAAAGAACAGAATAAGATTGTACTCAGACTTCCACCATATCATTGTGAACTGAACCTTATTGAAATGGTTTGGTCGATGGTCCCCTTGTACCCCTTGTACGTGAAAACTAACAATAAATCTTTCAAATTACCAGAGGTGAAACGAAACCTACTTACGAATTTATTTCATCGAATGACGGTCCTGCGTAGTTCGTTACAGAGCCCCTCCTCTTTAGTCGCCGATGCGCAAAGCAAGTCCATTCTCTCGTTGGATAGAGTATAGATGTGTACCACACTCAAATTTAGAATAATTACCATAAAATGGATAATAATAAATTATTTAAATTTCCGATATCGATATTTTATAACTAACCACGGCCATCCTATATTTTCTGTAGTACCATAATATAATTATCGCTGTAAAACACTAATTCTCTTACATGAATATGATGTTGACGAAAGTACGGCATCAGTGCCTGTTTCAGAGGCGCCATCTTAACGAAACTCTCTCAAGTTTCTACCGCTACTAAGCGTTTGCTCCCAGCTTGGCTCACGTTCGCTCCCAAAACAGGGTAACAAACTAATACATTGGACGGCCAATCTAGGGTATATATAATCAAAGGTACTATGGAGGAAGACGAACTCGTCCTTGACCACCTCCGACAGAATCCTTTTCATACAGCAGTGACTGCCTGCTTCTTTACAAATTTTCCAAGACGACGTATCAGAGCATCTGAGCTGAAGAATTTTTCGGCCGCAAATAAAGTTGCTCTGTTGCCACAGCATAGGTTAAACTTTGCCGACCAATTTGTCGGTATGCCACAGGACTTTGGGACAACTCAATTTTTTCAGACGAAAAAGTTTTTCAATCCTGCTATGATGGGTCTGTGCGTGTATACCGCCCAAGAAATTGCCGATATGAAGAGTGCTATATAAATCCTACAGCTCGTAGTGGTCGCTTCTCTATCAACGTGTGGGCATGGATATGTTGTCAAGGAGCAGGTGTTACTTGGAGAATAAGAGAGCGTCTTACTGGTCAAAGCTACGCTCGTATTTTGGAATATGTTATGTTACCTTCCGTTTCCATTTTATATCCCGAGAACTTCACTTTCCGGCATGAAAATATTTTTAATTCCTCTCTCCTTTTTCCACATTTCAATTAAATTAATATTTCAGGATAATTCCTCTATTCACAAATCACGAGCTGTTACTGAATGGCTGAATACAAACCATATTAACACTCTGCCTTGGCCCTCTAAGTCGCCGGACTTAAATCCGATAGAAAATGTATGGGTACAAATGGAAAAAGACATGTATAGCAGAAATTTCCGACCAGCAAACGTAGAAGAACTGTGGTGGGCGATTGAAAATGCCTGGGAAAATATTGGCCAGGATTACACCAGGACACTAATATTGTCTATGAGAAATAGGCTTCAAAAAGTTATAAACGCGAATGGTGCTTGGACCAAATATTGACTGGTATGAATAAGACCCGAGTTTAAACTCCGAGTATGTACTCATGAGCATGAGCATCAAGTGATAGTTTGTGCTCCAATTTATATGAATAAAAAGATTTCGATTTGAGGAGTACCTGCTCCTGGTACATAAAAGTAGATACTCGGTCATTTTATTTCCAAACTTGTCTGAGCTTGTAACGAATAAAAACAGTTAAGTGTGGCGTTCCGCATATTAGTGCATTAATACTGTTCCAGTCAGCGTGCATTTGTTGCAATGAGTGAAAGCAGCGGATTTGTAAGTATGCTACGTGATTTTCCCATATTTTTGTCCAAATCGCAAACACCAACTGCCCGACTATCCAAATCAAAAGCAATCGAAGAAATGAAAAAACAGTGGGAGCTCAATTTTGGTTCACAAATAACTACAAATCAAATGTGCAAGAAAATTAACAATATGAAATCCAGACTCAAAAAAAAGACTGATATTAATAGAACTGAAAATAAAAAAATCGTCCTGCAGGATTGGGAAAAGATTTTGTTGAAAATCATGGAAGGCGACACAAATCCAGTATTTTCAAAAATTCCAGGTAAAGTAGTATCTATATATAATTTTATTCATAGGGCCCAATAAGACAAATAAAGTAATGGGTGGCATTTATTTTTAAATCAATTGTTTACATAAAAAAGCTGGTTGGTTATAGGGGAGATGTGGGATATTTATGTAAGTTTGCTTGCGCATTCTTGATATTTCATTTTAATTATTTTAATATTTAATTTTTCATTTCAGGATCATTATCTGTCGGCATACAACAAACAGACACAAAAAGCAGTCAGAAAGATACAATCCCTAGACAATCAACTGATTCTGAAACGTGTATAGGAAATGATGATACTGCCACGGAAGTACAGGGTAAGTCTCTTAAGATTGACACCCCACTTATCCTTTGACGATTTAACTCATTCAAAAAAGGAGTGGACGCGGTTTTTGATGAATTTTTATAATCTGAGCACGGATATTAAAAATCTCGTAAGATATACAGGGTGGAAAATAAAACATGATTTTTTTTAAATGGAACACCCCGTATATTTTTAGACCAAAATAATGTCCTTAATTTTCTGAATCCAAAAATGTGTAATTGTTATATAATCACTCCACCTGTTCGTGAGATATTACTAAAAACTTATCACATTACGGCTGTCAATTATAAAATAAGAACATCAAGATACCTCTGGAAGCAATGCATATTTGCATTGTTTATTTGTTGACAGATGTCATCCAGTTTTTTGTGAGATAGTAGTTCACTCTCTTAGATATTAGCGTAAAAAATACGTAGTGTTCGTAAGGAAGCAAGTTATTTTGAAATGGTATATTCATTGGAAGAGCGAAAAGAGTTACTTGAAATTTATATTCAGTGCAACAAGAATAAGTCTCTTGCTCGGAGGGAGTATGTTAGGTTATTTCGAGAAAGGCTACCTCCTTCCAAAAATAGTTTTAAAAACATTTATGCAAAGGTTAGGAATACCGAATCTCTGAGAGACAAGAAAAGGGAAAGGCGAAGAACAAAAACAGGAGAAGACACAGAACTCAACGCATTATTATATTTTGCTGAAAATCCATCCAAATCATCCTATGCCGCAGCAATAGAATTGGATATATCACAAAGAAGTGTGGTAAAAATATTACATCGCCATAATATTAAACCATATAGTATTTTGCCCGTTTAATATTTAGACGACAACAACCTTCAAGACAGGTTAACCTTCTGCAGAGACATACTTGATAGAATAGAGGAAGATGATGAGTTTCTAAGTAATGTCTTTAGCAACTGACGAAAGCAGTTTTTCAACTGCGGGAATTTTTAACAGAAAAAATGCACATTACTGGGCAGCGGAAAATCCACATATTGTAAAAAAAATAAAAAAACAAGGATACCAAACTGTAAACGTGTGGTGTGGCATCCACAAGGATGCTATTGTAGGTCCTGTATTTATAAATGGGCCCTTAAATGCACAACGGTATGTGGATATTCTTCAACATCCAGTTGAAAATTATTTAGATAATATTAATTTAGTGGTCAACAGATCTGTTATTTGGCAGCAGGATGGAGCACCACCACACTCTACAAGGAACGTCACCGAATACCTAAACAGAAAATATCCTATTTGGATAGGAAGGCACGGTGTTATACATTGGCCCGCTAAAAGTCCGGACTTAACACCTATGGATTTTTTTTCTCTGGGGTACGATAAAACAAGATATATACGAAACTGGGGTTTTTAATAATATGAATGAGTTAAAAGAATGCATACCTGTAAAAATTGAGGAATTAAACCAAAATGGTGATATATTTCAAAGGGTGAGAAGCAATTTTATAAAGCGATGCTAAATGTGTATTCAGAATGGTGGTGGTTACGTGGAAAATATTTAATTACGATACGCGTAAATAAATAAAATTGTGTTACTGTATTAATATTGACTTTTATTTGTTTTTATTAGGCTTATGTTGTTTATTGTTATTACTCGTTACTGTTAGTAAATATAATAATAATAATAAATGGCATTGTTTCCAGAGGTATCTTGATATGTTTTTTCTTTTATAATTGACACCCGTAATGTGATAAGTTTTTAGTAATATCTCACGAACAGGTGGAGTGATTATATAACAATTAGATATTTTTTTATTCAGAAAATTAAAGACATTATTTTGGTATAAAAATATACGGGGTGTTCCATTTAAAAAAATCATGTTCTATTTTCCACTCTGTATATCTTACGAGATTTTTAATATCCATGCTCAGATTATAAAAAATCAAAAACCGCGTCCACTCCTTTTTTGAATTAGTTAAATCGGCAAAGGATAAGTGAGATAAGGGGAGTGTCAATCTTAAGAGACTTACCCTGTACATGCACCTAAAAAAAAGAAACACAATAAAATTAGTTCTCTTGAAAAATATGAAACAAACGTTACTAAACAACTTTCAAATAACGAATTACAAAGGCTATTTTGCTGAAACAACTGAGAGTTTTGGATATGAAGGAGGAAAAACTCAAAAGACAGCAAAATCAAGATCTTAATGAACAATCTACTTCGAGCAATAATAGCAATTTCGTTCACGGTATAAGTTCACGGTATAAGACGGAAAATCATATTTCAACTTGTAAATGTTTCTATACGTTTCTTAAGCAGTTACAAAATAAAAAATTGTAATGTGAATAAAAAACAGTTTATCGAAATTGTTAAGCACCTAATAATAAAAATATAAAAAATACGTTCTTTTGTATTCCAACTTTTATTTACCTTAGGGTAGAGCAAAAATGATTTCTGCTAACGCAGCTCGCCTCCGTTGCCCGTTTTGTATAATATTATTGTCAACCTGCTCTTGTGCCGGACACGGAACTGGAATATCTTGTAATGGAGGCTCCATGGGATCAAGCTCATCTTTTAAATATTTTGCTACATTGTGTAACATAAAACAGCATATGATAAGTTTTGGAACTTTTTCTATGGATACCCGAACTTTATATTGAAGCATCGGAAATCGTTGTTTTAGTTGACCAAAACATCTTTCAATTATTACACGCTCCATTGTAAATAAATTAGGGTGACTTAGCCGGTTTTCGGCCACTTAAGGTAAATTCCGACTTTACAGTAACGTCAAATACGTATTTCAATACATTTGAATCAAATAAATTATTTTTTGCATACTATAATGTATTTAAATCAAAATAGAATTTATAAAAAAAAATGAGGTTGATTGGAAATTGTAGATTCATTAAAAATGTAAAAATTGTCTATTTTACTACTTTTCGGCCACCATGTGCCCAAAGTCGGCCAGTGAAAACCCAGATTTCGGCCAGTCTGCCGAGCAATCCGGATAATGTGGCCACAGGCCCCATTACTTCATTTCAGTTTATATAGGTATACCTACCTAGTTATATTTTATTTGATATTTAATCAGGAGCGGCTAAAAAAGAGTACTTAGTAAAATTTAAAAAAATTATTATATGTAGGTATCTAAAAAAACAGTACCTACATAAAAAAACAGAATCTCTCTAGGTAGGTATATTATTATTTGTAAGGTACTTTTTATTTGCTGCAGGTATCACAATAATATTCTTTTAGGGCTGCAACTTCATATGGTAAATCAAATAATTCTGTACATTTTAAATGATACCAGTTTGTACAATTGTCACAGCCGATATTTTTGTCTTGGTCCTCTTCGGTATCACTGATCAGTTCTTCGCGCAGTTTTTCTTTGTTCGCGCCCTCTATTCTTCTTTTGTTTATAAGTCTTTGTTCTCGTCTTTTTCGCATATCATCTTTTTTTCTTCTTTTTCCCTTTCCTTATTTAAATAGTAATCACGCCATGCTTGTGTTGATATGGCACTAGGTAGTTTGACTTTTGCTTTTCCAGGTACTTTAACTATATCTGGAAATACCAAATGAGTTTCAAAAGGGTCAAGTTTTTTCTTTTCTAATGTATGTAATCCTTCACTAACGTCTAAGTCATCCACATGTTCAATATTATTCTCATTTCCTTCGCCACTATCTTCCTGGGATAGATACGTTTGGTTACCTACATTTTCAATATTACTCGTATTCACATTATCTTCGCCACTATCTTCCTTGGATTGATACGTTTGATCACTAGGTTTAATAACTATTTCTTCAAGAATACAAATTCTGTTTATAGATTTTTTATCTGTTGCTGTTATGTCCTTAATTTTTCCATCTGTAACAAATTCAGTCTTATTTAGATCAGTGTTTTGCTTCTTTTCAGTCCCCTTTTCTGCAAATAATTCATCATCATCGGTCTTTTTATCTTTGCTTTTTGGTTCATTAAAATCCTGTACGCCTGAAAATATGACACTTTCGTCTTCTATCTGGTTGACATTAGCAGTTGTAAGCTCTTGCTCCATAAATACACACTCTTTCTCAATTTCTTGCGATACATTGTGACTGTTTTCTATAGCGATATTCTCAATCGGAATAAGCACCAATTGGTCCATAGGTAGAACAGAACCAACTGTTACATCTTGTTTCATTAGCTGTTCCAATTCATTGTAAATAACTTCAACGTTGATTCCATAAGCGTATAACTGAGGCTCTATTCTTTTTAATACCCTTTTTGAAACAGTCAAATCATTAACAGAAAGAGGTTCGTCGTCAGTAGAAATAGTTACAGTACAAGAGTTTGCCTGTTGCTTTTCTAAGGTGTTTTTAACACATTTCGTAAAGTCCACGTTATCCGGATTTAGCGGAAATAATCCGCACTTCCTGAATCCATTTATAATTTGAATACTTGTGCTGTTATTATTTAATGTATCATTTAACAACGTACAAAAATTTAATTTGGTTACAGAACCATTAATGTTCTCTGGTCTACTTAACCAGCTTCCGACGGTGTTCTTCCACTCTTGTTTTAGGGGTTTGAAGACGCTAACGTCTGCCGGTTGGAGGATGTGTGTTGTATTCGGCGGAAGCGCATACAAGATTATTCCATTTGAATCACAGAATTCGCTTAAGGGCATTGACATATGGCTTTTGTGACCGTCCAGAAAAACTATTATGGGTTTGTTAATTTTATTTTCAATTAAGTATTTATTAAAATCATTTGTGATGTATTCAAAAAATACTTCAGCTGTCATCCAGCCTTTCTCGGATTTCCCCAAAACCCATTTAGGAGGCATCCTTTGAACTAATGCGCGGGGAGGCCTAATATATGGAAATACAACGAATGGCGGACAAAGTTGCCCATCTGCGCTAAAAATTAAGAAAACTGTAATATTCTCTTTCTCTTTGCCACTTGTTATTTTGTACAAATTTTTGAAACCCTTGGGTGCCAACACTTTTCCTGACTTAGGGCAGAGAGAAAACCCTGACTCGTCCCCATTAAAAATTCTCTTCGGGTCATTCATCACCTCTAGCAAATAACTAAAGCACGGGCTTTATTAATGGCCTCAGCTTCTCGCAGAGAAATTTCGGAGTGACGCCTAAGAAAACCCGAATACCATTTTTGCCCGGGTGTACCATTTTTAAATAAGTGCGCTTTGCCAATAATATCATCAGTGATTTTCTTTATTGTACTAAGAAAGTCCGTTTTTTTTTATTGGAAAACCACATTTAGCCATGTCTATCAGCGTCGTAGCTAGGGCACGCTACTTGATCTACGCTAAGTTAATCCGACTGAAATGACACAGTATGTCCACGCCACTGGACCCGAGTCTGCGCTCGAGCCTCGAGTGGCATGAACCTTGTGACCTGGATATCCCCGAAAGGCCTATGCGAAAGCGAGCAACGTTTTTAGAGGAATCGCGTATAAATATTATCAGTTATACTGGGAGAGTCGAGTAGTCGAGTCTTGTGTGTTTCATAACTTATAACTTTTAGACAAATCCTTTTGTGGGCTGTGCTGTTTACGTTTTAGATTAGATCTTAACGCAGGTAAGAACATTTTATTGCTTTGTAATTAAAAGTACCTAATGTAAACAAATGTTTCTTAAATTAGAATGCCACCAAAAAAGCCGTCAGGGTCGGAATTTAAGAAATTAAGAGAAGCGCGAAAAGAAAGTGAACAAAAATTGTCAAATAGATTATTCGGCTGGATATCCAATTCGAGTAATTTAGCTGTTGTGAATGAAGGTTCCGGATCTGCGTCTTCGTCTATGGAACTAGATTTAAATGTTAATGTTACTGACAATAATGCTTATATAACACAATAACACTTTAACAATCACATCGACTTATGGAAACGAAAGTGATTTTACCCAAGATATACAAAGAGACTATTCACTAGCCGCAGAAGCAGAAGGAGGTACGTTTTAAAGAAATTTTTGAATTTAAGGTCAACATTTTCTGCAAAAAAGAAATAATTTTTTTCTTTGTACGGCTATTTTAGAAAATCAGTATTTATGCATATATTATTTATGCAGTATTTATGTATATAAAAATAACGTTTGTTTTTAGAAGATCCTTCCTTTTAACCAATTTTTTTCTTTCCATCAGGGACCTCTGAAGAACAAAATACTAGTCATTTATCCGCCTTAGCTTCTGTAATAAATTATAACGATCCAAAGTCGTGGCCAAATATAGATGATAAGCTTAGGTATTGCCTAGTTGAAAAAGGTCCAAGTCGAGGAAAAGACTGCGATTTCAGGTTATCCGTAAAAGACGACGGACGTATTTTTCCTGCCGAATGGTTTAAGAAAACCCTGCCAAATAATGAAAAAGTAGACCGAACATGGTTGATTTACAGTGAAAAAAATGAAGCACTATTTTGTTTCCCGTGTTTACTGTTTACGAAAAAACCGTCCATTTTTTCAAGTGCAAAACAGGGTTTTTGTGATTGGAAACACTTAAACCCAAGAGTCGGTGAACACGAGAATTCTATAGAACATCGAAAATGCTTTGTATCATGGAAAGAATTGGAAATTCGTCTAAAGAAAGGGGTAGCGATAAACGATGATATGGAACGTATAATTTTAACGGAAAGAGAAAAGTGGAGATACTTTCTGAAGGTAATTTTGGACGTCATATTATTTTGTGCAAAGAACAACTTAGCTCTTAGGGGTAAAATTGAACAGATTGGTCATCGGAAATCGGGAATTTTTTTAAGTGCACTGGAATTATTAAGTAAATACAATACTCAAGTTGCCGCACATATTTCGTCTATTACTAAAGGTTCTGTTTCATATTTGTCCCCTAGTAGTCAAAACGAGTTTATTAAGTTGCTAGGATCTAGTGTTAAGGACACCATTATTTCAAAAATTAAAAAAGCGAAGTACTACTCTATATCGTTCGACTGCACTCCGGACGTCGCCCACACGGAGCAGATGGCTCAAATAATACGATATGTGCTAATTGAGGACGGTAAATGTTCAGTTGAAGAAAGTTTCATCGATTTTATTCAAACAAATAAAAAAACTGGAAGTGGTCTTGCAGATGAAATTATGACAAAAATAAAGAATGATGGCTTACAACTATCAGATTGCCGGGGGCAAGCCTACGATAATGGTGCCAACATGGCTGGCATATATCGTGGAGTACAAGCACTAATTTTGCAACATTTTTACCATGTGCAGCTCATTCTTTAAATCTAATTGGGGTGCATGCAGCTCTTGTAACATCAGAAATGGTAACATTCTTTGGCACGTTGCAACATATATTTACTTTCTTTTCGGGGTCAACACAACGTTGGGAAGTTTTGTCAAATTTGAAGTTGACTCTAAAAGGTCATTCTGAAACCAGATGGTCATCAAAGTATCAGTCAGTTAACTCCTTGATTTCTCAATTACCAGAAGTCGTAAAAGTCCTACATGTGATTTCTGAAGGAACAGATGAAATAACCTATTCCACAGACTCTGTGTCTTCTGCCAAGAATTTGATAAAACTAATTGATTTTCAATTCATTTGTCTGTTAAGCGTGTGGAATCAAATTCTTAGTAATATCGACAAGGTAAACAGCATTTTACAATATAAAACACAGTCAATCGAAAGGGCAGCTAAACATATTGATGGTCTCCTTCAGTATTTAAAAAAATTTAGAGAAAATGGAATTGACAAAGCTATAGACGCCGCAAAGGATCTCTGCCAGCAGATTAATATAACACAAGAATTTCCAGAAAAAAGAAAACGGAAAATAAAAAAAATTTTCGATGAGAAGGCCGATGATGAAGCTCAGTGTTTTACAGACTTGAAGAAATTTAAAATCCAACTGTATAAGGTTCTTGATACGTTAATTTCGCAGATGGAGTGGAGATTTGAGACTTTGTCACACGTAGCCTCGGATTTTAGTTTTCTAACAGGACTCTCGCTTTTTGAAAAACCTACTGAATGCCTTAAAAAGGCAGCAGCTGATTTGGCACTAAAATATAAAGATGATCTTGACGCAAACGAGCTAAGCTTGGAGATCGAGAGTTTTAAATATCAAGCTTGTTCTTTAATACCCAACCTAAAAGAGGCTAACTTAATAACTGTGTTAAATTTTATGCATGAATATGGCTTATCGTCTAATTATCCCAATTTAGAAATATGTCTCCGTTTAGCACTAACGTTACCGGTTACCTCCGCGTACTTAAGATCGCAAATAGGGCAAGAGCGTTTGACAATGTCAATAGAGTATGAAACGGCAGAAACAACTAATTACGATGACATTATAGAAAAATTTGCTATGGAAAAGTCAAGAAAAGTTGCATTCTAGTTTTCTTGACTTTTCCATAGCAAATTTATTTTTTTTTCTTTCTACATTGTTTTATTTTATTTCTACATTGCGGTTATTTTTAAAAAGTGATTGATGTTTGCTTTTAACAGTTTGACTGTAATTGACTGTTTTAACTTTTGTAATAAATATATGTGCAATAAAAGAGTGTTTCTTTACTCTTCTTAAATAGGTACAGATATTACATATTGATTTTTGAAACCAGTAAAACATTTAATCAAATATATACAGGGCGAGTCGTGAGGAACTTTACAAACTTCTACCAGTTTTACCCCATATAGAGTTCATTGAGTGGACTCTTAGGAATATCTAAATTTTGAATACGTCACAGTGATGCTAGATATTATTTTATTAGGGAGGGTGGGGATATTATTTTATTAGGGAGGGGAGGTTCATTAGGGAGGGTGGGGGCGCAAAATTATGATGCTTGCCCTGGGCGCCATAGTTCCCAGCTACGACACTGATGTCTATTACCCATTTTGCTATTTTTTGTTCTCCCTCCGCGGTTAATATGAGAGGGGGGCCGGTATTTTTAATTTTATGCTCAGAAACTCTTCCGGTCAGTATATCCTGTAGGGAACTCCGGGGAATACCAAACTGATCACTGGCTTTTCTGATGCTAA
>CAXKVY010007941.1:0-17478 GCA_964058915.1 Tetropium fuscum
AGTTGCTAACATACTGTGCCGCTATATTATACATTGACCAGAGGCGTGCGTAACATTTTTTTATGGCAAGATTATTTGCTAAATCGATGTGTCAACCAGGAAAATACATTCTTAATTATGTTTGTTATAATTACGAATTCATGTGACCAGAGGCGTGCATAACATTTTTTTATGGCAATATTATTTGCTAAATCGATGTGTCAACCAGTAAAATACATTCTTAATTATGTTTGTTATAATTAAGAATTCGTGTGGTTGGTCAATGTGGTTGAATTTTAAAATATGCTTAATTTTTTTTAGCTTTATTTTTAACAAAGAAAGAGAAATGAATATGCAAACCGTTTTGTAATTTACATATCTTCCATTACAATGCAATTCCTTCCCTAACATATAAACTTTAAAACAGAGAACATAATCTTACAGGTTGTTTTAATTAATAATAGTATCTATAAACTGTACAAAACAAAACCAAAATATAGAATTAGTGGTGAAATAAAATGAGTTTATTTAGTTCCCTGTGAACCCATGGCCCTTGAATTTTTGCAGTGTATTTTTAGCCAAGTTATATAGTCTGATTTTTGTGTAAGCAAGTATTATTTCTTTAATTAATTTAAAACTACGATTTCCTTCATTTGACAATTAATAGTGCAGAGTGAATAGTACAGAGTATTAAATTAAAAAACTTTTGCCCAACCGCTACTACAAACTTTGTTATGGAATCTTCAGTTGGTAATGTAATATCTGAGGCTCATAATAAGTTTCTTATATTCACTTCAACGTTTTCACATTTTTTACTATACCTGGCGATGGCACTTACAAACCTCCTACCAAAACATTATGTTCACTAATGGATAAAGAATTTCAATAAAAAAATTCTGTAATTAAAATCTGCTTATTCGGTTTCCATAGTAATTGTGCACTTCATTAAGCAATCATTTAATTTTATTTATTTTTTCAACATAGTAACAACATATCCAGCGATATATGCCACAATTACTAACATTGTTGAGTCCTATTGGAGGCTTTTTATGATAACTACTACCGCTCGAGGACGATGATATGTTATCCCTAGAACTGAAATATAGAAAAATTGTAATACATTGTATGTATTACTTTATCAAGTCTTCTTCTATAGTTTTTAATACTTTTTTTCTTGTACATTTTCGCTGTTTCCTTTTTTGTTGTAAGTGATTGTGTTAGTCTTCACTTGCACCCGTTGAAACATTAGAAACATCTGTCAAGTAAGACATCTGAACTTTTATAGCTCATTCATTGGCTCAGTATTCTCCAAATGCATACTAGGCACTGCCATTTCATGCACGTTTTCCGGGAAATTCAACAAAAACCTTTTGGAAATGATTCGAGCAAACTACTTTGTTCACCGACCAACTAAAATTTTCTTTCTCAATTCCCAAGGCTTCCTAGCCACACATTTAGGTACCATTTGTTACGAGGAAATCTGACTGAAAAATCAATACGATCATGCACACTAAACGGCCATTCGATTGTCCTAATTTATATCTTTATAACTAATACAACAGAACTATACAACATTGTGTAAATTGATAATTATTGAAAATTGAGTGTAAATTGATAATTGATGTACGTATAGAAGCTGGCCATTTATTACGTACATCAATTCATAGTTATAGAAAAATAAATTAAGACAGTCTGAAGATACGCCACTGATTGGTGATAAATACTTACTGGTGGAATGATACTCAGGCTTTCGCATGCGGTAATTTTTGCAGATCTTCACGATACGAGACATAATGAGCAACTTCAAATAAATATTCAAATGCAGGACCATTTTTTTAAACATATACGCAAAATCAACTGCCTAAAATAACAACCGACTTTGACAGTGCGGAAATATATAATGAGCCATCAGTGTGTCAGCTCCCCAAACATAAAAGAACTAATTATGTAAGCATATTGAAATTCTATTGGTCAAATTTAAAATGCATTAAAAAAATCGTCCAATAATCAACAAGATAAGCCTATTAACAAACACGGAGATATACTGTAGTAAATTTAGGTTTTGCAATGTATAATATGGTCTAGGAGAATTGGGATGCGCACTCGTCGACGCTCATTCTCCCCTCTCTATAGGTAAACTTGGCCGCTGGCTGGACATTCAGCGTTCAGCCTCGGCACCCGACCGGCAGGTTTCCATAGTTTCCATAGCCGGTGCGGGCGGGCTCTAGAGTGTCGGCGTTGAACGCAAATGTAAATATTGTAAATAAGATAATAAATATGGGTATGATGTTGATATAAGTAAATGTTTTATTTAATTAAATTTAATTTGAAAAAAAATATGAATATGAAACAATAATTAATTACATGTACATCACACCAGCCGCCGCTATATAGAAGAATGATATATAGAATATATAGAAGAATGAATAAAGAATTCTATAATATAGAAGAATGAAACTTATTTGAACACAACCGTCACAAACCGTCGTTTTATAAGGGCAAGTTGTCTGGCAAATTTCGTTCCTCTAAATTTTTTCACGCTAGAGAGAATAAATAATGTTTTGACTTATTTCTTTGACATGAGCATGAGGATTCTATTTAATTATTTTAGCTATTTTTCATATTCAGTTTATAAGTACCTAATGTCAAATACCTAGATTTATACTTGTTGCAAATATGGGGATTACTTTAGATTGAATAGTAGGTACTTAAAATATTTTCCGCGCATTCATTACCTGACGTTTCACGGATATATCGCGTCATGTTCAACCGTGAAGGGCATCATTATTATGTTTGCGGTTTTTGCTACTGGGTGGCCTACTACTACTGGAACTTTGCGGGCAAATTGATGAGATTGAAATTTCAGAAAATTTAATTGAAGCTATTTTATTGTTGTGTTGGATCATGCTTGTTCTCTTCCTGCATCTATTATATACTAGTATTATATATGGTGGTATATAGATCCAGATCTTCAGATGAGGACCTTTTTCTTAGTGACTATTTTCCAGCATTAATCGTATAGTTAAATTATTTATCTACTTGATTAATATTTGCAATAATATCGAAACACATTTTTTTTGTGCCATTGTCAAATGATAACAAGATAAAGAAAGTTCACGAAATTGGGAGAGTTAAGTATTTGTCTACATATTGTGCAAATAATAAACATTTTATATGTGGCTTGGGATTTGCGGGATGAAAAGGTATTGAAAAACTAGGTATCTAATCTACGTTTCAGAATGTGTCGGATACAAAATTCAATACCAATTTGCCTTAACTGGTTATTGATAATAATCACCTTCGCAATCACTGATAAACAATAATTGGATCAGTGCATGTTTCAGTAACTAATATATTCATACATTGCCTTATACTTATCGAGGAAAACCTGGACAAATTTACCGAACTATTAAATTTCTCGCAAATTTTATGCTACTTTTTTTTTACTGAACCTGTGGTCAGATTTGAATGAACTTTTTTACTTAGCAGGTTAGTTCCTAGATAATTCCACTGTGCTCGTTATTTTTGAAAAAAAAGTAAAATTTCGTTTTATACTAAGTCTAATAAAAATATTGCGCTTTCATTCGAAAATTGTAACACTATTAATCGTAATACTAACAATCGTAACGAACGTATCATAGTTGATATCAGACTATAACTTCGTCTTACCTTAACCTTCAGATTACGTCTCTCAAAAAGTTACACGGATTACTGAGCGGGGTACAAACGTCATTAAAAAAACAATCACAGAATGGGAACACAACATTATTATCAAAAACATCAGAAAACAAATGAGATTATTAACACCCAAAAAGGATGAGTCTACATATTTATATCACGGAGAGAAATTTATTATAATCATTATGAGAAAATATAGTAAAGATAATAATAAAAAAGTGACAGCTACTCATGAATTGTTATTGTCATAATTCGTTTATTGTACAAAATGTATTGTAATTCTAACTATCTCGTATTGTACACTGTCGACAACAATCTTGGATTGTAATAGATTTACAATATTGCGTTGTACTGCTGAAAAATAAAAAGTTTTTGATTGCCTCGACTCTACTCTAGGAATATGAAAAGAAGAATTTCGCTGCAGTCTATTTGATCGTGTAGTATAAACCTAAGTAAAAAACAGGTACGAAATATTATGCCTATACTCTCTATTGAAGCTAGAGAAAATCTATTAAAAGTTCTATCTAACAATATATATATATATATATATATATATATATATATATATATATATATATATATATATTTGTGTGTGTGTGTGTGTGTGTGTGTGTGTGTGTGTGTGTGTGTGTGTGTGTGTGTGTGTGTGTGTGTGTGTGTGTGTGTGTGTGTGTGTGTGTGTGTGTGTGTGTGTGTGTGTGTGTGTGTGTGTGTGTGTGTGTGTGTGTGTGTGTGTGTGTGTGTGTGTGTGTGTGTGTGTGTGTGTGTGTGTGTGTGTGTGTGTGTGTGTGTGTGTGTGTGTGTGTGTGTGTGTGTGTGTGTGTGTGTGTGTGTGTGTGTGTGTGTGTGTGTGTGTGTGTGTGTGTGTGTGTGTGTGTGTGTGTGTGTGTGTGTGTGTGTGTGTGTGTGTGTGTGTGTGTGTGTGTGTGTGTGTGTGTGTGTGTGTGTGTGTGTGTGTGTGTGTGTGTGTGTGTGTGTGTGTGTGTGTGTGTGTGTGTGTGTGTGTGTGTGTGTATATGTATATATATTGTTACGTGTCAACAAAGATTGTAATGAACATATATTATATAAAAATCTAGTGAGACTCAGAATGCCATATATCCGGTGCCATGTCCTTTGCAACAAATTTATCGTAGTGCGTTAAATTTGTCCAGCAGTTTAATTACTGCAGAACTACAGACATTTTTCTTATTGGAGAATAATAATAATTTCCAGCGGTATTGCTTCAAATTGTGATTGAGACCGGCGACAATATTCCCACAATTGTTATATTTATGGGAAGAATTATTTTTCTCCGATAAAACTCCGTGGACTATCATTTCCTATTCAGTTGTCCCGCCTAATTAGTAAAGACGTATCGAGCTTTGCGGCAAACTATTATAATATTAAGGAATTAACAAATTATTATTCTTAATCAAGACTTATATTAGCATTTCGTTTTTATACATTTCTATTTTAATTAAGTGTATTCGCGACGCGACGTAGAGGTAATGCCTTTAATTCATTTACATATACGACATATCTCTGAGAATTATTTTTTTTTAGACATCTCATTATACTTAACTGTCTTAGAAGATATTTCAAGTGGGAACACTCTGCTAATTATCCAAGACGCGGAGATCTTTATTAAAAAAATGGTATAGGTTTTCTCAATCATTAAAATTGTGTTTTTTAATCATAGGTAGTTTAGAAAAGGTGGCATACAGGAAATATTTACAGCCGGATATCTTAAAATACTCACATAGGTACACATTTAATTATGCACATGCAGCAAGACTGCAATTGAATCTCAATAAAGAAAGTATTCTGAAAAGAATTACTAATTACTAAAAAGATCAAACTAAAATGATTACAACTGTTTTTATTTCAAAACTCCATTACATTGCCTTACTTCAATAAAATATGTTTTCCAATGATACTTCTCAAAATTAATTACGAGCTAATTATATTTAAGTATATCCGGAGTACGGAATAAAAGGTAAAACTAAATTCAGTTGTAGCGAATTAATTATAGGTGGTTCTGCAATTTGTATATTATGTTCTACATGGTTCTACGTATATCTACATTAAAATTATAATGTATAAGGTTTTTTGTTTCTTATGGTATGTTATAGTTAATATTGCATATCCTGTTCAAAAGTCTCTATGGGTCCAAACTTATTACATGACCAATTTTTGAGATACAGGGCGTTAACGATAAAAAATATTTAGGCTAATTGGACAATTCGATAGATTTTTTTCAAGTAAATCTTTTTCCTTTTCGTTCAATATTGTAATAGATTCCTGATTTTACAGAGCGAGCCATCGATACCAAGAAATTTTAAAAACGATGTTTTAGGCTTAGGCTTAGGCTAAACTAAAATTGGTTGGGTACTGAGATTTTTCAGTGTATCATTTGAACTGTATACCTAATTTTGTTGTTAATAATAGTTTAACCCGTTAACTAATAAAATATATCGAAGATGTGTAACAAATTATAAAAAAAACTATGACATTTTTGTTCTTCAAGGGAATCAATCAATATAATGAACTATCTACAAAAAATATACCAACGTTAGCAATGTGAAAAAAAGTTTATTAGTCTATTAATCTTCTGTTGTTTTAGATATTTTATACCTATTTGTGCTGTTTTTCGTTCTTTATAAATTTTTTTGTAATTTTTCATGTTTTTTTCTCCCCTGTAATTCACAATATTTACTATGTTTGTAGTTCAGCACATATTATTAGTTCTAAATGAAACCCTTCCCTGCAACTTCGTTATTTTCTGAGATGCGAACATTTTTCTAACAAAAAGCTGTAGGGCATTTTAGGAATTCCCATATTCGATCTATACAGGGTGCGTCATAAACGCCGCAAACATAAACCATATGCTTTACTGAATTGATATCCTGTATATTTTTGCATGTAGCAAAATTTTCGTGATTAAAAAAAATATGAAAGTTGGTAATGTATAGTGAAACTCTGTTTATTACCTTCTAGGCTAACGTTTTAACCATTATAAATAATGTTGCCAATACTATCGACATGTAACCAAATGAACCAACTGAAAATTTAAATTGAATTAGAATTTGAATTGATTTAAACATCTGTGGAAATAAAAAAAATAGTGAATGACTAAACAAGTTTATATATATCAAATTAAACGTTTTGATTTTTCATTTTATAAAACACGTCATAAAAATAATGATATTGTATAATAATCACTAATCATATGGGATGATGAAATAAATGGTATAAAATAAACACAATAAATGAACACAATAAGTGAACACAATAAATTAAAAAGAATAAATTAAACACAATCAATAAACCCAATAAATAAATACAATCAAAAATAAAAATAAATAAATAAGTAAATAAAATAAAAAATTAATAGTAGGTACTACAACATGATTCTGCGCGTTTATTGCATCATTCATTACATTGCCATAATTTGGTAGTTTCAAAGGGATGCTATAGTAATGTTTCTTTTTTGCAGTATGACGATGGTATCCATCCGGGTTATATGGACAGTGCGGCGGGAGGCATGTATGAGCCACATGTGGCCCATAGACCCAGTTTGCCCGGTTTACATCATTCACCGCACTTGAGCCATGCCATGCACCCCTACCATTCTAACCATGTGAACCCTGCCGCCAACCATGTTATGGGAGGTGCAGTACCCGACGTTGGAAAACGAGACAAAGATGCTATTTATGGGTAAGTTAGACAGACGTATTCTATAAAACGTACAATCCCTTGAATTTACATCTTTATCGTTGGTATTGGGAAGCCACATCTAGATTAAGTACATATTGCAATCGACTTTGTCGTCAGGAGATTATCTTGAAGTAAAACCGGACAGACAATAATAGGTTTATTGTCTATTCTTAAGCAGTAGCACTGCTATTAACGAAGATGACATCAATATGAGAATATCATATGAGTTAAAGAAACAAATGCAAATAGAGACTGATAAACGCGTCAGAATAAGACGGCGAAGACGGTCATAAATTATCAGAGAGAGGAAGACGGTATTCTTTACCTGCTTTTATCAAATGCATTTAATCATCGTTCGAAGGTACCCTAAATACCCGCCGATCACGGTTATTGGCGTACGGTTTGTGACATCGAAATATGAGACATCAAAAATTGTCAAAGGATATCCACAATTGACGCAATGGGAGATCGGGGGCAGTATAACTCTTCTTACAGCAAGCTAAAATCGTCATTATAAAGGCGCTTTCATTCAACAAGTTGTTATGTTGTGATAGAATACTAATAACTACTCATTTTTAATACAAAACCCATCAAAATAATACACTAAATTAAAGAAATTCCTTAAATTCCTGAAAATCGGTTATACTTGGCAACGCTTTTTAAAATGTGGTAGCACGTATATATATATATATATATATATATATATATATATATATATATATATATATATATATATATATATATATATATATATATATATATATATATATATGTATATATATATGTATATATATATATATATATATATATATATATATATATATATATATATATATATATATATATATATATATATATATATATATATATATATATATATATATATATATATATATATATATATATATATATATATATATATTACTAAAGTTCAGGACATGTAAACTCTAAATAAATGTTTATGTAATATCTATCTGCATGAATGAAATAAATGTTTTTCACAATATATATATATATATATATATATATATATATATATATATATATATATATATATATATATATATATATATATATATATATATATATATATATATATATATATTGTGAAAAACATTTATTTCATTCATGCAGATAGATATTACATAAACATTTATTTAGAGTTTACATGTCCTGAACTTTAGTAATCAATTTCATTTTTTATAAATAGTCAGTTGCGTAGTTCAAACATATTATAATGACAGTATGTGTGTTATATGTATATAAATATGCTATAATAATTTATACTATGTACCTTTCGTTATGCCAAAATATTTATTTATGTTTTCAATAGATTTAATTTTCTTCTAGAGGTACAGTATAAAATCCTCGAACAAATTTAATTTCTCATTTAATTATTATGGCTCTATCTCATGTTACTCGTTTGCTGCGATTATCTGCGTTTTAAGATTATTTACCTTAGATGCAAATAACTGTTGAATTCTTGTCGCGAGTCGCGACTACAATAGATAAAGCCAGTGACATCAGTGTGAATCACATTGTAAGCAGTATATGTTTCTAGTCTCCATCGGATTTAAATCGAGATATAAATATTTAATTTGACAACATTTATTGAAGTATGGAATTTCCAGCTGTATGGACCTAATCATTTACGAGTGATATAATTAAATATAATGAAATGGTTTTAATAAGTAATATAAGTATGGTAATTACATAACGGGTCAAATAAATTAGTTATAAACACGAACAAAAGGACTTACACAATTACACAAAAATTTTAGACGTGAATACCTAATTAATTATAAACTAGGCATTAAAGTGAAATTAGCGAAATATTTTCGTTGTTATTTTCTCTAAAAGTATTGCGAAAAATACAGGTTCCCATGACATTGTTATAAATAAATTAACAATTATTCAGTTGTTATTGTTCACTTTTAATCATATCTTATTCGTAATAATAAAGGGTGTTTTACCTTTAAGATAATAACAGCATTTGTTCTTCAAGTAATTCGTTTAGCTAGGCTAGTTAAATTTTGTGATCAACATAAAATGTCGAGTTTTAATTTTATTGTCCATCGCTTATTAAGCTTCTATTTCAGTAATGAGAGGTTTACATATATTGACAAACGAGACGATTAATTAAAACTAGATTTAAAGAGCATATGGTTCATCTAAATTATGGAAGTCTAGTGCTGCCCAACATGCTTTTGAGAAAAATCATAAAATATATTATAGTAACCTAAGATTAGTTACTTCTTTAGAAATATAATCAATAGTAAGCAATAAGTTGGATGCATTTGGGGCGTAGAAATTAGAAAATGTAAAAATAGTATGAATAGTGACAAAGGACTTATCTCGTCTTGACAACTTTTAATTTTTTTACTTGGCTGTTCACATACAGAGGCTTGTCTTAAACCGTACGAGACATTTGACAAAGTTGCAGCTCCTTGGGGAATAGTATTCACTGCAAAAAACAACTGAATTATAATACTAGTATTGGAATTAAGATATGGAATTCTGAAAATTTTTGCTCGTCATCGCACGCCACTGTATACTTTATCGAAATAAATATTAAATTCCCCACGATAACATCAAGAACGTTACTGTTATGTGAAAACACAAAAAAAACATTTGCATCTAAATCGTCAACAATTTATTGTGAAATTATGTAGGTATTCCATGGGACCAATCAAGATACCCGAAATACTTTAAATGTTTGATTTCTCGTAATTTATGTGCGCCCAATCACAAGTTTCACTAAAAATGATGTGTCAGCTTCTCTAAAGTACTACGAGAGAAGTAACTGCCTTATTTAATAGTTACTAATTACTGAAATATTTGTTACTTAGCGTCATACGGTAATTAAATACAATACCTAAGGCGTTTTCGTAACCACTGCATTACAAATATAGTCCGGTAGTTAAACCATTTAATAAAATAAAATTCCGCCAATGGCACAGAACCATTTTAATTGCTTTGTAATAATATGATCCGATTATTCGGAAAATCCTATTGCTAATGGCGTGATTCACTTGTTATTAAACAAATAGTGAAAGCCAATTTTTTTTTTGCTAAACTCGCTTGCCTAGAACTTTTTTTTTGTATAATTTTGAACTCGACGCCTGAATGCAGTTTTCAGGCGTCGTCGCGGGTGTTGGGCCACTTTCCTCATTGGGAATCTCTACTTGGAGCGTTGTTATAAATAAATTAAGCAATTAGTGAATTAATTATGCAATTTAATGTGAAATCGATTTGGTTTCTTTATATGATAGATGCTTTTAATTGGGTACCTATTTAATAATAATAAACGGTTTATAATTTCCACATGTTTACAAAAAACAACAACATATTTCACCAGGCATTGTGAATGGAAATAAAGGACCATATTCACAGCTTACGTATAGATATATTTCTACACTCCCCGGCACAAAATTCCGTCACCCTAAAATTTTGCCCAATTTTGATGTTTTATAACTTTTTTATTTTTCATCTGATTTTCATAAATTTTTTACCAGTCTGTAGATCAGTTCATTGTGTGTCTTTTTAATTATTGTAATAAGTCATATTTTTCGTCCAGGCAATATTATACAGGGGTAAATCAAAGTGTTGTTTTTTGTCGTAAACTCAAAACACCCTGTGGAAAAATTGAGGCGAATAATTTTGTTTACAAACTGTTTGCTGCCATCTTAGACGTATTGTAAACATTTTGTTTTTTGATTCATCCCATTATCTCATTTCTTCTGCGAGCAGCAAAATTTTAAATGAAACGCTGTTAATTTTATCATTTTTAATTAAAAAACATCGACGTTGGCTAAATACGCGGTTATTGTGACAGAATATTTGACAGTACAGTTAATTTAGTGTGTTGTCATCATGGTAACTACAGCAGACGTAGGTAGCCTTAATTGTTGCCTTAATAGAGGATGGCCGCAATAAGAGTTATGTCTCCCGTACTCTGGGAATTGCGCGGTCTACAGTTTGTGATGTTTGGAATAGGTATCTACAGACGGGAAACTTTATTAGGCGGCAAGGCTCTGGCAGAAGGAGAATGACCACTCAAGCTGATGATCACTTTGTCATTATGAGTTCTTTAAGAGATCGAAGAGCTACTGCTGTGTATCTAAAAAATGACTTGCAAATGGTACGTCGAGTAAGTGTAAGTGAAAGAACGATACGTAGAAGATTGTTAGAAGCAGGATTGCATTCACGAAGGCCAGCAGTATGTCCAAAATTGCTTCCTCGGCATCGACAACACCGACTGAGATTTGCAAGAGCGCATGCTGACTGGACTGTAGAACAGTGGGGAAACGTACTATTCACAGATGAATCCAGGGTTTGTTTAAGGTCGCCGGATGGTCGTGAACGGGTATACAGACGTAGAAATGAAAGATATGCAGACTGCACCATATCTGAGCGACTGCAATATTACGGTGGTTCAGTCATGGTTTAGGCGGGTATTTCTACCGATGCACGTACTGACCTTGTATTTGTTGAAAATGGAGCACTAACCGCCCACCGTTACATTGAGGAAATCCTCCAAGAAATTGCTGTTCCATTCGCTCCTTTCATTGGGAACCAATTTACATTAATGCATGATAATGCTAGACCTCACGTTGCACGGGTAGTGAGCGAATATCTGGATGAGGTTGGACTTCCAAGATTGGACTGGCCCGCATGTAGCCCGGATCTCAACCCAATCGAACATCTTTGGGATGTTCTTAAAAGAGCACTCCGTCGCCGTCCTGTGCAACCACTAACCTTGCAAGACTTACGGCTGGCGCTGACAGAAGAATATCAGGCTATTCCTCAAAACAGAATAAGTAATCTTATTAATTCGATGCCACGAAGAATGCAAGCTGTCATTGCTGCGAGAGGAGGACATACACGTTATTAAAATTTGTCTTTGTTAATTTATTTTGTGATATACCTAGTGGATGTTTTTGTTAATAAAAATAAGCTTGAAATCAGCGTTTCATTTAAAATTTTGCTGCTCGCAGAAGAAATGAGATAATGGGATGAATCAAAAAACAAAATGTTTACAATACGTCTAAGATGGCAGCAAACAGTTTTTAAACAAAATTATTCGCCTCAATTTTTCCACAGGGTGTTTTGAGTTTACGACAAAAAACAACACTTTGATTTACCCCTGTATAATATTGCCTGGACGAAAAATATGACTTATTACAATAATTAAAAAGACACACAATGAACTGATCTACAGACTGGTAAAAAATTTATGAAAATCAGATGAAAAATAAAAAAGTTATAAAACATCAAAATTGGGCAAAATTTTAGGGTGACGGAATTTTGTGCCGGGGAGTGTATATAGCTTAGATATATATTAGATAGCTTAGATATTTCGGTATAGCTTAGATATATTTCATTTATATGAAAAATGGCTGAATATATTTGAAAAATATTTGCATTGTTATAAACAATAGAAGGAGTTGATAAATAAATAGAAAATAAGATAATAACGAAGGAACAGAATAAATATAGACAATTTACAGAACAGATATTTTAGGTATTTTACATTTTATACATAGTATTTAGGTACAGTATTTACAGTAGTATTTTTTACATAGTATTTAGGTACAGAGGTATTTATACTCTATCCAACGAGAGAATGGACTTGCTTTGCGCATCGGCGACTAAAGAGGAGGGGCTCTGTAACGAGCTACGCAGGACCGTCATTCGATGAAATAAATTCGTAAGTAGGTGAAATAAATTTTATTTTGAAAACATGAAAACATTTTGGATTGTCTTCCTTTAATTTCTTATATAAATTTATAATAATTATTTTTTGACTTTGATGCACGACCTAAAATTAAAAACAAAAATAAATCATTGACCACGGTTCCTGGTGGTGAATAAATAGTATGCGTATTAAATAAAACATATTTATTATTATATTTCGTTACCTGGCCTCTTTTATTCTTCTTAATTGGCGATAATGGTGGATTTATCTCGTCTCTGGCTGCTGACATTCTTATAATAGATTTAAAACTTATTTCACAACCGTAAACAACACAACTAAAATAACCGTACTTGCGAGACTACAAATACAAACTGTGACTAGGTAGGCAGTAGTAGGTACTTTATATAATTAGGTACCAGGTAGGTATCGGACCCAGGCGCCGGTCCTGGCTACCTGCTGAGCCAATTAAGACGTTGAGGGCGTTGAACTAATGTTCTAAGGGGCGGATATCTGACCAAAACAGACGAATTTTCGCTCCAGTGCAAGTCCATTCTCTCGTTGGATACAGTATAGACATTACATATGGGAAATTTAATGTATAAGAAAAATCAGATGTTTATAGTGTAAGTGAAATTTTTTTGTCACTGCAGGGGCAAGAGTTTTTTTTAAGTTTGTTTTTAAATGTATAGCAAAAGTAAATGTAAAGCAAAATATGTATATAAAAATATTTTAATATGATGAATAATTTGGCAGTCTTTACTGTGCCAAGTCTGCTCCTGGGGGCGGTATGGACTAATCCGAATGCAGAAAACAGTCTTTCTTCCTTACTTTTATGTTTTAAATAGTTGTTTAAAACTGTTTGATAAATGTTTTTTTAAGGTGTTTTAAAAATAGCATATTTTGTTTTTCTTTTTGTAAACATGTTTTTTTTTCAACCCCGAAAAGAATCATACAGTACAGGAAAAAAATCTATGCAATATACTACTCATATCTAAATTGGAATTCCACCATCAATGAGTTCGAACGTAAAATAACTCACCAGTAATTACATTCAGTGTGAAATATCGTTATTTGGGTCAATATTACAAAAAACATATTTTTTATATCAGAATACTCTTAAGGTTGATGTAATCAGAGACGATAATTTTTTGAATCCCTGATACCAGAAGTGGAGAACTTTTATTTCAGATTTTATATGCCACTAATAACGGAAAAAAGTGAAAATTAATATTTGACAAATTTCGATTTAAATTATAACAAATTTTTATTTAACACAGATATTTTAAACTAAAATGACAGGAATAAAAATTTATGTTGATAGTTTGGTGGTAGCATATACATATTATGTTCTCTGAATGTATTATTATCATTGAAATTTTTTAAACATATTGTATCTACAGGTAGATATAACCTAAATGATACAATTAAGAGAAAATACAATAATATGAAGTACGTAAAGATAACAAATGCATAAATATGAAGTAAACATAACAAAAATTTTAAGCACCTAAAGAAAATTTGTTTTCATATATTAAAAACAGAAAAAGTTTAGTTTAATGTTAAATGGCATTGAATTCACATCATTTACAATTTCATTCACATGATAATAAAGCCCGTTGTTTACTATATAATAATATAACTGATAAGATATTAGTAAACCTGAAACATTTGCGCTCTCACGGAATCGCGCTCTCCTCACGATAGGGACGTATTCTGCCACATAGCGCGCCACATGTACACACGCACGGCCTCTATAATCCCAACCACTTGGAAACTCAAAATACTTTGTTTAAAAGGGAAACACTGAAACTCGAAAATTAACAGCAACAAAAGGACGCTGACAAAAAAATGGCGTCTTCAATCTCCGCAAATAGGAAGCCCGAAATCATTTGTTTCGCCTCGCACGAGTTTTGAGTGACAGAACTATAGAAAAGAAAGATCAAAGAACAACAGTAGCACGACTGGGTCGCAACTAATACCCGTCAAGAACTGTCATCAGTGTCATTAACGGCCTATGTTAAATCAATAATGCCGCAAAGAAACCTGTGATAATCCATACCAGAGTCCTAATCACGAATGATAGAGGGCGCGACTAGTGACATTTTTTCATAGTATCGTAGAGCTAAAAACCTACAATTTAAAACTCACAGATACCAATTCATGTCACTAGCGAAACATGTTTGTTTAATAACAATAATTGTAGCACGCACTTAGGATGGAGATAACTAATTTTCCGAATAATCGGATCATATTCCAAAGCAATTAAAGAAGGTTCCACGCTATTGGTAGAAATATCCATATTCATTATTTTTGCATGCTTTAACTACCGTACTATAAAACTGCTGAGAATGTCACATTATTTTTATATTTCTGCTTAATAAAAACAGTGCTAAATATTTAATTACCGCAGCGGATCGACTGTAATTTTTTTACGGTGTAAACGTGCCTTAATTAATACTTATAATTGAATGGTGTCAATAATAACCATTTACATAGTTAGCTGTAATTATACGTTATAGGTATTGTTTTTTCTGGGTAAATAAAGAATGTTGGTTATCGATTATACCCGTATCCATCACATTTGTTCTTCACTGTTCGTCGTTCACGTACCTGGTTTTATAGCATTTTTATTGCCTCTATATAAAAACTACAGAGAAAGTGTTAAATTCCTAATTTAATAAGAAATAAAAACGGTCTCCTCGAAACGCATAGCAATGAAATAGCATCTGTCACATAAATTTTTATATAATCAAATGGGTATATGCAAATCGATAGTTTCTTCCACGTCGTTATTATAATGATATCATGTTACAGTACTTACAGGCCGTTTCCCAGTTTGAGATCCCTTGACTTGTCACGACTGTGGCCTAGAGGTAAAAGTGGAAGAAGGATGGATGCTCAGGAGAAATCTTTAGTAGCTGCTTTGAATAATATTCCTTAGCAGAGAACTAATCCATAGTCCTCGTATAATATGAACTTGAGTATTATCACATTTTCAAGTTTTATCGAAACACAATTTACTTTTCATCGAGGTTTTTGTCAAGTTGTTTTTTTCGAATCGAAGTTTTTGACACCAAGTACCATTTTCTAAATGGTTTTTCAAAAAATTTCCGGATGGTTGCTTTCTTGGCTAATTTATCAGCTTCTTCATCGTCATTTCACTGGGAGTGTAACCCAACTTAGGGCCATGTTACTTATCTGGGAGGCTCTCAGAAGATAAGTAGCTCCCTCCAGAACCGAGCTTGGTGAGCAATAGCTATACGTAGGTATGCTTCAACATATATATATTTTTCGTACGTTATGGTGAGGTTGAACTGTCAATTATTAATTTTGGTTCAAGATCTGAAGACGATGATGATGATGGTGATGAAATTAAATGATGATCGCATATTTTTCCTTTCTAATACTTCTATTAAATAGTTTACTTGTTTTAGTAAATACACGTTTTTATTTTAATTTACATTAATATACAAATTATTAAATAATCGGTTTTGACATCACAATAAACGTTGTCAATATTTTACAATAGATGTTGTTTCCCCGAGAGCAGGATCTTCATTCATTTTTTCATTTTCTTTTACGAACACCGTCACGTTTCTGCTCTAGCTTTACATTTATGCGTTCGGTGCTGTAATGACTGCTATCAGGACCTCCGGTAGAGGCCGCGAAAATCAAAAATATGACGACAATGACGTCACAAGACCAGCCCTATTTTACACTATTTTACACCAAGTCATCTATGAAGTACCGTACCCCGGGATTCTAAAAATCATTCCCTACGTATTTCTCTAAGTATGTTTCTTGTGTTATAAGAAAGTGTTAGCTAAAAATATACTTCACTACTTAAGATAGGTGTCATTTACAATAAAATGCCATACAGATATTGGCTATTTCCTAGAAAAAAGTGCAAGCAAAATAATACCCACGTGTTTTAAAAAGTAACATCTTAATCTCAAATATTAAATAAATAAAATAATAAAATCTTAATTATTATATTCATTAATAATTATTGTAAAGTTAAACTATGTTTTTTTATGTATTTGCTTTATTTAATAAAAAAAACCAATAACCAACAGAAAATAAATAAAATTTGGAGTTATAACTACCTGTTAAGTTTTATTAAAGAAAAAAAATACGTACAAGATATTACAAAATAAAAGATTAACGTCCAAACCAGTAAAATACATAAAATAATTGTGGCTAATAGTACCAACTTTTAAAATCAAACATAACAGGTCTTGTACTAGATATTTTTGTACTCTGTTTTTCTTTATTAACTCGGAGATAAATGTCATAATTTGTGCAGGTGTTTGCAGATTTTCTAACATTTTGACAGATTTGGAAATGTTGTTCATGTTATTTACACTTATGTCCATTTTTAGAACTGTAGTTATGCGTTCAAACTCTTCATTAATTCTATTTAC